>CAKAOI010017453.1:0-11727 GCA_916701655.1 Sebastiscus albofasciatus
ATATGTATGTATGTGTACATGCATGTACAAATATGCTTATCTTTGTTTATAATGTGTATGCTGTACATCTTTTGTGTGTGTGTGTGTGTGTGTGTGTGTGTGTGTGTGTCTCTGACAACCAGAAGCAACCTGAGCTCAGTTCAACGGGCTGATGTTACCTGGCTAACACTTTCCCATTACTGTACCAGGCACACAAGAGACTTTACATGAGCGTGAGTGTGAGTGTGAGATAGAGCTCTGTTCACCTGACTGTGTTACTCAGCTGCCTTTGTTTAAATGATTCCCAACCCACTGTAGCATGGTCCCAACTTGACACCCAGTCTAAATGTTTTAGCAGTTCCATTGTGGCTCCTATGACTGGAAACCATATCAACTCAGCAGTTTTGTATGACAGTGGAGCAAACTACTGTGAGCTCTACATTAGCGAAAAATGTGGGGCCAGCTGGGATCATACGGCTCAATCTGTCAGGCCTCAACATGTCAAGAGAGCTGATTGCGCTCAGTTTAGTTCAGTATCCCCTGATAGACATGAATGATATCATTGTCATTGTTTTCTTAAGGTTTGGGTGATGTTTTTAACAGATGCATAGCAGATATGAACCTCTGTAGAGGTCCATATCTCTGGTTTATGATTGTTATCAGGGGACAATATCTTCAAGTTGAAATCTTAACGAATGCTTTCCTGTAAACAAGGTGCTCACAGTTTTGGGAGTGCCTCTCTTTGTCTATTGCATAATGTATATGCAGAGGAACAGTTGAAATAATAAACCCTGCACTACTGAGTTGAAGTTGAACTTTTGTGTAAATTTGCCTCTTGTGTGTTTGGTTTTGCTTCCTAGCTCTGACGTCAATGGGCAGAGCAGAGAAGGACATCAGCAAATAGCCTCCACCTGAGCAGCTTGGCCTTCAATCTATTTTAGTGGCTTTATTTCTAACCCCTCTCCTCTTCCTCCCAACCACCAGCCACTTCTGTGTTCTATCACCTGACTAACATTATTTTATTTTAGCTTAAGTTTATAATAAATTCAATTTGTTTCAACTAGGGCTGAAAAGTTAACGAGCGTTTTATGGCCACTAAGTTCTTTAAGGCATTAATGCAACTTGCGATTTCGCCATGTCATCATCAGAAAGGAGGTTAAATAACACTCCAAACTGACACTAAATGTTGGCGAGGAAAAACGGTCACGGCCATTTTCAAAGGGGTCCCTTGACCTCTGACCTCCAGATCAGTGCATGTAAATGGGTTCTATGGGTACCCACGAGTCTCCCCTTTACAGACATGCCCACTTTATGATAATCACATGCAGTTTGGAGCAAGTCATAGTCAAGTCAGCACACTGACACACTGACAGCTGTTGTTGCCTGTTGGGCTGCAGTTTGCCATGTTATGATTGGAGCATATTGTTTTATGCTAAATGCAGTACCTGTGAGGGTTTCTGGATCAATATCTGTCATTGTTTTGTGTTGTCCATTGATTTACAATAATAAATATATACATACATTTACATAAAATAAGTATATTTTTCCACTCCCATGTTGATAAGACGATTAAATACTTGACTAATCTCCCTTTAAGGTTCATTTAGAACAGATAAAACGTGTGATTAATTTGGAATTAATCATGATTAACTATGGACAGTCGTGCGATTCATTTGTGATTAAATATTTTAATCGATTGACAGCTCTAATGCAGATCAAACAATCGATTATTAGTGAGCTTTAGAGGTGCTGGTTCAGCTGCTGGCTCAGCTCTGTGCTTGATTAACAGGCATAAGAGTGGTGTCAGTCTTCTCATGTGTGAAACAATGTCAGTTTACAACCAGTATTGTAGGGGATATCAGGGCAGGAATTAAGGGACAGAATAGAGATCAAAGGTAGATGTTGCAAGGAGGGATGTTTATTGCTTTCACGAGTCTAGGTTTCCCCCTTGATGGCAGGAAACTTCATCTACATCACGCCAATATGACCACACATATGTGCATAAACACTAAACAGATCATTACCCATGCAGGTCCTGCTCCAGTGGATGTGTGAGAACTAGGGTTGTTAATCGATTCAAATATTTAATCACGATTAATCACAAATTAATCTCACATTTTTTATCTGTTCTAAATGAACCTTAGAGGGAGATTTGTCAAGTATTTAATCCTCTTATCAACATGGGAGTGGACAAATATGCTGCTTTTTGCAAATGTATGTATATATTTATTATTGTAAATCAGTTAACAACACAAATCAATGACAGATATTGTCCAGAAACCCTCACAGGTACTGCATTTAGCATAAAACAATATGCTCCAATCATAACATGGCAAACTGCAGCCCAACAGGCTACAACAGCTGTCAGTGTGTCAGTGTGCTGACTTGACTATGACTTGCCCCAAACTGCATGTGATTATCATAAAGTGGGCATGTCTGTGAAGGGGAGACTCGTGGGTACCCAGAGAACCCATTTACATTCACATATCTGGAGGTCAGAGGTCAAGGGACCCCTTTGAAAATGGCCATGTCAGTTTTTGCTCGCCAAAATTTATCATAAGTTTGGAGTGTCATATAACCTCCTTCATGACCAGCTAGCATGGTTGGCACCGATTTTTTTAGCTTTAAAACTGACCCGCTACAACCTAAAAATCACAATTTGCGTTAATGCAATAAAGAAATTAGTGGCGTTAAAAGAAATTTACGCTAACACATTATTATAGCAGTAACTTTGCCAGCACTAATGCACACGTCTACACACATTAAACAGATCATTACCCATGCAGGTCCAGCTCCAGTGATTGTGGGAGAACATTTCTATGTGCTGGTGACAAAGGTGTCTTTTATTTGTACTTTTATTTTATTTACTTTTATTTGTACCACCCACACACAAGCACTACTAAACAGTAGTGCTTGTGTGTGGGTGGCAGGGGGTTTAATATTCTCCAACTGGTCTGTGTTGGTTTTTAGTTTGAGCCATATGTTGTCATACTGGTACCATTCTGATTTCTCAGAGGATATCCATTATATTAGGTGCACCTTAGTTTCTTTGGGTTTAAATGGGATTATTGGAGTTCATTTAAAGGTTGTGGACTGAAATAGTGTGGGGCCCACCTCACTGGTTTCTCCATAGGCTTGAGCTTCTTAGTGGCAATGACTGACTTGGCCATACGCTTGTGTAGTGTGGGGCCGGTGTCAAGGAGCACCGTTTACCATAGTGTCAATTCTTCCATTGAATTACCTCCAAAGAATTGTATTGTGGGAAAGCCAGACTGAGGGCTGGCCCCAGTGAATGGCTGTTTACCATCAGGTTGGTCTGTCTGCAACCACATGCAGCTAAAGCCACCGTAGCTAACCTGCTCAGAGTAATCGCTGCACACTCACACTGACTCAGAATCAGGCCAATCGACAATGACTCAATCAAACACACACTCACAAAGGAACACACTCATATCTCTCTTTCAGGCACATGTGCGCCCCCTCACATACCCTCACACCACAGTCTAAGTCAGACATTTTAACCCTTTAAAAACAGACCTCCTGCGGGCAGCTGCGGAGGATCGTTGTTTGCATGATCCTGTTCAATGCCTACGATACACTAGGAGACTCTGAGAAGACTGAAGTCTGACAACCTCCCACATTTAAAAACAATGTGTCTTAAGTCACAGACTATAATATTTTACAAAGACCAGGGATTTTGCCTCCTCTCTGGGGAACCATCACCTTAACGTGGTGGAGAGGTTTGTGTGTCCCTATTACCCTGAGGGCTGTGTTGTCTGGAGCCTGGTGCTCCTGGTAGGGTCTCCCATAGAAAATTGGTCTCAGGCGAGGGGCCAGACTAAGAATAGTTAATAAAAACCCTATGATTGAAAGAGGCAGAGGAGGAGATACCCGGCCCGGAGGAAGCCCGGGCCCCCTATCTGGAGCCAGGCCCAGACGGAGGAACTCAGCAAGCGCCTGGTGGCCGGGCTTGCCACGGGTATCCCCATACCCCGAAGAAGTGACATTGCACCCCCCTCCTCTCCATTCTGTGGGCTCACCACCTGCGGGAGGAACCGCTGGGGTCAGGTGCGCTGCCACACGGGTGGCGGTGAAGGCCAGGGACCTCGACCAACTAGACCCGGGCAGGAGAGGCTGGCTCTGGGGACGTTGAACGTCATCTCTCTCTGGGGGAAGGAGCTGGAGCTTGTTCAGGAGGTGGAGCGCTACCAGTTAGGTCTGGTGGGGCTTACATCTATGCACAGCCTCGGTTCTTGAACCATACTCCTGGATAGGGGTTATCAACCGATCACCATCTGTTGGTGAGTTGGGTCAGACGGTGGAGGAAGTCTCTGGACAGACCTGGTAAGCCCAAACGGGTAGTGTGGGAGAACTGGGAACGTCTGGAGGAGTACCCTGTCCAAGAGATCTTCAACTCACACCTCCGGCGGAGCTTTTCTGGCATCCCTGTGGAGGTTGGGGGCACTGAACCCGAGTGGGCGATGTTCAAAGCTTCCATTGCTGAAGCTGCAGTGGTCTAAAGGTCTTGGGTGCCTCAAGGGGCGGCAACCCTCGAACACCGTGGTGGACACCGGTGGTAAGGGAAGCCGTCTGACTGAAGAAGGAGTCCTTCCGGGATATGTTATCTCGGGGGACTCCGGAGGCAGTTGCAAGGTACCGAAAAGAGAGCTAAGCCGGAAGGCAAAGCTCTCGATCTACCAGTCAATCTTTGTTCCTACTCTCACCTATGGTCATGAGGACTGGGTCATGACCGAAAGAACTAGATCGCGGTTACAAGCGGCTGAAATAGGTTTCCTCAGGAGGGTGGCTGGCGTCTCCCCTAGAGATAGGGTGAGAAGCTCAGTCATCCGTGAGGGACTCGGAGTAGAGCCGCTATGCCTTTGCGTTGAAAGGAGCCAGCTGAGGTGGTTTGGGCATCTGGTAAGGATGCCCCCTGGGTGCCTCCCTACGGAGGTGTTCCAGGCACAACCAGCTGGGAGGAGGCCACGAGGAAGACCCAGGACTAGGTGGAGAGATTATATCTCCACACTGGCCTGGGAAGGCCTCAGGATCCCCCAGTCAGAGCTGGTTAATGTGGCCCGGGAAAGGGAAGTTTGGCGTTAGCTCATGGAATGTTTGCTATAATCCTTCGAGCTAACTGTATGTTTCAGCTTAAGATTGCTGCTTCAATCATATAAATCGACACACACGTGTATGTATGAGAGAAAGAGAGAGAGCGAGTACTGTAGCCAGATTTATGGTGCCTTCAGATATGGTCGTGTTTACCGTGTTCAACAGAAGAGTCCACATGAATGCCTCCCCCCCTTCTTGTGATATTCACAAACTCATCAGTGGAAAGTTTCTAAAAGCTCAGAGTTTACAAGTTGTGACGTGTTTGTTGACATTGTCAGAAATGGCGGAGACCATGGAAGTTAATTTTTCGGTGCATAATAAGTTCATATATTGTATTTTAGTTGTATATTGTTTTTCTTTGTAATTTTCTAATAGTTCTAAGGAAAATGTTGATATTCTCATCTCATCTTTTCCACTGTCATTATGTCTTTACATTGACTGCATTATGATGACTTGCTAGTTTGCTAAATTGTTAGCCTCTGTGGCTTCTAGACGCCGACAGTGTCCTCATGACTTAATCACTTGAACGCCAAGCATATCGTGTACACGACTTCCCATGTCATAAAGTTAAGCTCACGAGTTTCATTTGAAAGCACCCTTATATGATTGAAGCCAGCAATCTTCAGCTGAAACGTACGGTTAGCTCGTAGGCTAATAGCAAACATTCCAGTAGCTAACGTTAGCTTCCAAGTAGCCCTTTTGGGACAGTGGTTAGTTAGCTATAGCATATAGCATACTCACAGAGGATTTCGAGAGCTGCAGCTTTTTTCCTTCTCCTCTCTATCGTGGTACAAATGGAGGACACGTCAAAGAGAAACTCTGGTTCACTCCACAACTTCACCAGTTCCTCCATGTTTACTTTCTACCCCGTTTGCTGCTTCCTGATGGGTGCTGGAGAGAGCGCTCCTATGGGTTGTTGACAATGTTCGCCTCATTGAACTTACAATAACGTTAAACTTGTTTGATTTTATCAGAACATCAAGATGAGAATAATACTGACAGAGGTCAGTTTGAACTGAGTTTTATAACCACCATGCACTAAACGATCGAGATCACGGGAGCGCGCCGCAACTCTAGAAACATTCTCATGATTTTATTCTGACACTGGAAATATGTCTGCAACAGTGAAATTGCTTGAAAAGTTGTTTGGTGTAAGGTCGGTATAAATCGATCTAAAATAAAAACCATAATAGCTAAAGCATTCATTCTTTTTGCAGCAGAGAGCTAAGGCCTCTGTCTTTTGTCATCATGGTACGTTACATGTGGATTGTAACGTAACAAAACTTTCAACGTCTTAGCATTCTGCTCATAAAAATTTGCATATGTCAAAAACTAAAACATTTACATAGTTCAAATAACTTATGGTTAAGTTAAAAAATAGTTTGTTCATGTTTCTACACTTCCACACAAAAATATGATTTGAAGATACTCAACTCAAATACTTTGATACTCAAAGAAATTACGTATTCATATTGTGGATCAGTATGATTTCGTGTGAATTTTGATGAAAAAACATGTCAGATGTTTTTTTATTTGACACAATGTCAATACTTTTATCAATTATTATGGTTTATTGACCTTTTAGCCTAGGTTGTATAGATTTTAGGGATATGAAGCATTTGAAGATACTCCAAGAAATGACATCACAATAAGCAAAAATACCAGTGTAGGCACTGAAGGTTCAAAGGGTTAATCCGAGGAACAGAAGTAGTGTTTATGTCATGTGGAGTTGAGGCACGCTGCGCTGTAAGTGGTTGATGGAGCAGAGTAAAGTCCATCCATCCATTACCTGTATGGATCTTAACCCATTCAGGGCTGGAGCCGATCCCAGCTGACATTGGGCAAAGGCATAGTACACCCTGGACAGGTCTCCAGACTATGCAGAAAGTGCACTGACAATAAAGATAAGGTCATTTTGAGTCCAAAAAAGCGCTGTCATGTCATGTGTAATATAATTTCTTCACGAAGAGAGCTTTTAGATAATAATGGAGCAACTTAAGGGTGTGTTCATGAATGTCTGTGGTTTCTTGCAACTCAAGGAATTTTGACCAAGTTGGTTGGTTTTGGCAGATTAGCTAAATGTAATTTGGGCTCTTGAGAATGTGAATCTGGGTCCAGTTTCTGTGATATGGTTAAAAACCATAACCAATAATTAAATGAACCCAGGGAAACTCACAGTGGTTTTCAATGGTATGAAAAGAGATGTTACAAAAAAAATGTAATTATAGCTGCTGTGCAGCTGTGGGTCGGACCGGGCATTTTGAGGAGGAGGAAGATGAAGATGAAAAAAGGAAGAGGAGGAAGACAAATGAGAAGTACAGGATGGTTCATCATCATTAATCCTTTAAGGCATTAGCATGTTTGTTCTGCTTCGGTCGGGTCTGAAACTCACAACCTGAGACACCGAGGGGCAGGTCACTATCTTGGTGAGTTTACTGCCCGGGAGACAACTACCACTTCACACTATGACATCACACTACGACATCACACTACGACATCACACTACGACATCACACTACGACATCACACTACGACTTCACACTATGACATCACACTATGACATCACACTACCACTTCACACTATGACATCACACTATGACATCACACTATGATATCACACAACGACATCACACTATGACATCACACTATGATATCACACAACGACATCACACTATGACATCACACTATGATATCACACAATGACATCACACTATGGCATCACACTATGACATAACACTATGATATCACACAACGACATCACACTATGACATCACACTATGACATCACACTATGGCATCACACTATGATATCACACTATGACATCACACTATGACATCACACTATGATATCACACTATGACATCACACTATGACATCACACTACCACTTCACACTATGACATCACACTACCACTTCACACTATGACATCACACTATGACATCACACTATGACATCACACTATATCACACAACGACATCACACTATGACATCACACTATATCACACAACGACATCACACTATGACATCACACTATGATATCACACAACGACATCACACAACGACATCACACTATGACTTCACACTGTGACATCACACTATGACATCACACTATAACTTCACACTATGACATCACACTATGACATCACACTATAACTTCACACTATGACATCACACTGTGACATCACACTATGACATCACACTATAACTTCACACTATGACATCACACTATGATATCACACAATGACATCACACTATGACTTCACACTATGACTGAGGTAATCTATAAGGCTGCATGTAAAGGCAGATTTCAAATTAGTGTAAAAAATTCTGTTTTTGAGACAAAATTCTGAGAATGTGCGTACTTCATGTAGACAACACAGAGATGTCTGTAATTTATTTTAATAAAGATTGATTGATCCTTAAGAGACAAACTGATGTTTAAAGATGTTCTATTCCCAGTGACTGTAATGGTTCACATGAGGATAGAATTCTAAATACTGTCAAAAATACAGTCTTTGAAATCAAATTGTGAAATGTCTACCATGACCTCAACATGTTGTCGTTTATTGTCATGAACATTGGAGCTTTATTTAGTGAGACTGCAGCAGCTGTGTACGGTTCTATTTACACTGAAACGCTCTGATGCACTGTGGGCTCAGTGTTTGATCATTCAGAAATCTGTCTGGATGGTTTGTGGAGGACAGTCTGAAGATGCACCAAGTTTGGTGTCAATTGAGAAAAAATGTGGGAGGAGATTTTACAGTTTCTGAGAAAAACAGTGATGGACTTCATTCCTGCCAGGTTGGAAGCATCTGAACTGTTCTCCTCACTTAGACCTACGTTTTAGTGGAAGTTGTAAAGTTGTAGCACGTACGTTTCAAAGTTTTGATCTTTAGACGGTTGCTGTAGCGCCACCACCTATTGGCCCACAAATCCAGTTGACAAGGTGTGGCATAGGACTGGACCTATGTAAAAAGTTTGGTTTATTTCCATCCATGGGGAAGGCAGATTTCCAGGAAGATGATGAAGAAGTTACTTATGTTGGCCCAATTCACTTTAAACACCACCACATTTAAAATGCAGTCAATTCAATCAAATAACACCAACTGCTACAGCTGAGTGTAGCAGATCCAAGAACATATCAGCTGTGTTACTATTATTATTCAACACTTAATCTTTGTTACTGCACTGCTTTGTCTAGAGCTTTGGTATCGAGAGCCGTCCACATTGCCACGCAAAGCACACACCTGGCAAACCAAAAAAAGCACTCAAAAAGTGTGGCTTAGCTTCATAAAAGACCTTTCTGATGAAGTAAAGTGTAATTACTGTTCAAAAGTAAGGTGATGCAAGGGACAACGTCATGAAGAAGCATTTCTGCAGTGTTTGGTAAGAATGGAGTAGTTTTGATGAGCACAGTATCATACTGCTCCAATGATTTAACTTCTTTTGGTTTCTGTTTTTTTTACTCAAATAATATGCGAACAATCCGGACCAGGATTCGATAATCATGATTGGTAGGGATGAGAAAAAAATCGATTCACCTATGTATCGCAATTTTTTTTATGATTTTGGCATAGGTTTTTTAATGCCAGAATCGATATATTGGCTTCATCTGAGTCTATGCTGAGGTAGAAGGAAGTTACCCTTTTATTGTGGTAGTCTGAGTAACGTGACATCATTTCTGTTCCGTATCCGTCAACCAAAACAAACCAGCCGGCCGCCGCGAGTCAAAACAAGGAGGTCTAAAACGTTGGAGGGTCGTCGTGGATACGACCTGCACCCTCCCATGTTAAATCCAGTGTGGTAAACACTACACATCCAGTAAAGGATGGAAACACTTTGGGTTTCACACATTGACAGGAAAAGCAGAGCTAGACAGAACAGAGCTAAAGCTGCATGCTAACTCTGTCACGGACAGGAAACATTATCGTAACGCGGTAACGTGGCGGTGGAGCCGGCCGTCGCTCTCGCCTCCGTGGTCAAATGGGCCGACGCTATGACTGTAGAGCACCCAGATACTGACATTAATGTTCTCTGCATTGACATGGCCCCAATGGAGCTGACCATGGATGGATAAAGAGAACGGAGCTGATGGGAGAGCTAGAGACCACCTTGGAGAAGTTAGAGGAAGTAGACACGTGGGACTACGTCCGCTTTTCAAAATAAGGTGTTAACAAAGGGAACTGTATATACAAAATACATCTATGGAAATCAGATTGATGGATTATATTACCAGAAGTATAAAACATTACATGTCCCTTGTAAATTAAAAATAAAATACCACTAATCTGTGAGGGAAATGTCGTTATTCTTTGATTTTTGGGTTGCTAGATACAAAATGTAATAAATAATTCCTGATAATGATCCTGATAGATTTGACTTCAGGACATATCTGACTACATACATGCTGAAAATTAAACATTTTTACTGTATCAATTCAGATATTTTCCTAATCAAAAGTCCCTAGAAGTGGATGATTCAACTTGTTCGGGGGTGAACCCCGCCTTCACCCAATGTCAGCTGGGATCGGGATCGGATCCAGCACCCCCGCAGCCCTGAACAGGATAAGTGGTTACAGATAATGAATAAATGTATTTCTTCTCTGAAGCTATTATTTTATTTGCCTTTATCTTTCAGGGAGTTATCTTCCAGACATCAGACCAGCGTCCCATTCAGGAACAGCAGAGAGTCCAAGCTGATCTGACACTGAAGAAGGGAGAGGAAGATCGGGAAGTTATATTATGCACTAAATGGTAACATTACATATGAAATCACAGGGGATCTTGTTTGGTCTTGGACCAAATGGGTAACTAACTCCCATAAGGACCCAGTTCTATTCCTCCTGTGTAGGGTCCATACAACAAACTGCAGACCTGGTTAGGTCCTTTAGAGCTGTAAAACCAGAGTATTAGTTGAGGGGATCTTTATACTGCTTATGTTTTGAAAAATTGTATGAGTGTTGGCGTGCATTCACACGTGCATGTGCATGTAGCCAAGATCTATTTTGATACTATTTCGCTGGTGCTGGTCATTTTTCCAGTTGACCCATGAAAGCTTAACCATGACTCTGTTTTTATTGTTTTACACAGTTGTCACTAATAAAATATTGATATTCTTTTGAACTTGTTATTTATTTAGGAGGATGTCTGTCTGAGCTGTTGGGCCGCTGTGCTTAAAGTGTGGTAGCATCCCTGTGTGCGTTTCTGTATTTCTCAATAGAGCGCTCAATAGAGCGCTACAGGAATGAGTCCTAAAACCCAGAAGTGAGTCAGCATTTTAGCCCTTCCTGTTCCCTCGTCTGGAAGTCAATGGGTTTTTAGTTAGATGTCTGAAATCAGGTCTGTGGTTAACACAAGCTGAAGAGATTTAATCGTTTTGTTCTACGACATAAAATACATCAATAACTATCCCACTCGTGAATTTTGAAGCCTTTATGTGTCTTAAAAAGTTGGTTGCTAACAAGTGACTAAATGAGACTAAACGTCCTCACGCCGACTCGTCCTCCTTTACAGCCTCGTTGTGTTTACTCGCTCTCATGTGACCGTGGTGGTGTAGTTGGTTTAAAGCCTAACGTCAGCGTTTTACTTCTGCTGATTGTATTCACGCTTCAAAAATCATAAAGTGGTGTTTATTAGTG
>CAKAOI010017509.1:0-21046 GCA_916701655.1 Sebastiscus albofasciatus
CGTTACAGATATCTGGAATAAGAATTCTGACTAATCACAATGACGTTGTGGATATCTCTAATGTTAATTCCGGATAGTCAGGTCACGTAGTCAAGAACGAAACCTCTGTCTCTGATTAATTGCGTATTCCTCTGTGATGTGATGATGAACAAAATGTTTGTCACACAGGGTGTGTAGTCCTGTTGTGTGTCTGAGCAGAAATGGAAGCTTCAAGCACTTCATTTGCTGTTGTAGTTCCATCATTTCTCACTGTGTGTCACCGTCTCTCCGCAGAACACGGGAGAGCCTAGCGTCCAACACCTCTTCCATAGTGGAGAGCAACCGTCGGCAGAACCTGGCGCTGAGCCCCGGCCACCTCGGCATCACCACCGGCACCGCCACCCCCTTCTCCTTCCGCACCATCCCAGAACCTGCCGGCACCCAACCGGAGAAACTCCAGAAGCCCAGCGCTTGCCTTGCGTCAATCACCAGCGTCTAAGGGGCAGAACTAAAGGGCTGCTGTGGGTGGAGCGCCGAGAGCCACAACGGAGAGGGGCCAGACAAATAAAAGTCCCACACCCCCCCCCCACACCCAAGGACTGTTACATCTTTAGACTGACCGAATCAGTGGAGCTGCCACAGGCCCACTGTGGAACTATAGCTATTAACACACACACACACACACACACACACACACACACTGGCACATACAGTACACTCGGACAGATACAAACAGAGAAATATAGACCACCAGGAAACTGCTCTCTCTCTCTCTGTGTCACACACTCTCACACACACACACACACACTCACACAGACATATACACACCAGGCCACTGGGCAGACTCTGACCATGTCATTCTACAGCCTCTAGTTTACACACTGCTGTTGTGTTGTTTCACTTTCACGTGGGTTCTAGTGTGCGTGTGTGCGTTTGCGTGCGTGCGTGTGTGTGTGTGCGTGTGTGTGAGTGGGTTATGTTTGTATAATCTGTAATCTCAGGTCATGTTATTTCCACTCTCATTCCAGCTGCTCCAGATCAGCGCATCTCCCTCTAGCGGCGTCTCCTGGTATTACACACTGAAGAGATGCAGCTCTGCTGACTACTGTTAACTGATGGTACACACATCCTCACTTGATCCAGCTCCCACTCACTCGTCTCTGTTAGCTCTAATCTAAATTCACAACTGGCAGACACACCTCGTAAGGTGCAGTGACACAAGAAATGTCAATTAATACCCTTCAGACCATCGCTCCAAAAGTGCATCAATGCAATGTGAGGGGGCGGGGGGGGGAGGGGGTTATACCTATAACCAGGACTGTTTTTTACTGTAACACTCTCTGTAGAATGAAGCTGAGCAGTTCTTGTATCTGTTGGATGCCATGATGCCCCATTTGAACTGCCTTTAACCAGCTTCTCTCCTCCAACCGTTGTCAGATATATATAAGGACAGCCTGAAGTGTAGCTCCAGGGATGAGATGTTTCATTACAGACTGTTTAGACTTTGTTGGGGGGGACAGATCTTCCTCCACTTTTTCCCTCTCTTTTTTTTTTATTACCCCTCATGTCCACCGGATGCAGCTGCGTCATGTTTCAGCTCTACGATACGTGCTTTTTTTTTTTTTCTCCACTCCACTATCGTAACAGATAAGATAAGTACGGTGAGAGCCCTGAGAGCTCAGGGCCCACCGCAGACTTTATTGACCCATGAGAGGGAAATTCACCTTACTGCAGCACAGAGACAGAAAACAAATAGATTTCAAAAGATATAAAAAAATAAAATAAGATATTAAAGAAATTAGAGAGGTGACATTAAAAAAAAATGAATATACAGTATACACATAAATAAGTGAATTTATATATACAGTGTATAAATGCCTATATTTATTGACAGTTGACATGAAGTTAATATTTAATGACATGCTGCATTTTGTCACCGACTTTATGTACATATAGCAAAACTAGTTTTCCTTGTTTGTTTGTTTGTTTGTTTGTTTCTAGAGTCACTTCACAGTGGTGTTCAGATAGAAGATATTGAGGTCCTGCAGATTAGGGGTGTGAGAAAGTATCGGGGAAAAAAATCGAATATCGAGATATTCTGTTTTGTGGTACTGTATCGATTCTCAAAAACACTGTATTGATTTTTTAATTCACAGTTTACATGCAAAGATTTAACTCAGTCAATAATTTATTCCATTTGCAAAGAGATGTGCCCTCTCAGAGTAGTGCTATGGTGTTGGACGTTACAGGGACTGTGATAAATCCAGATGCAGATCCCACTGTTTCTGATTGCATAAAAAAAGTAAACTTTTTTTTTACTCAGATTTTATGCATACAGTGGTGTGTTCTTTACACTATGACAGTTTCCCTAAAATTAGATTAAGAAATCGCAATGTATCGCCTTACTCACAGTATCGCAATATATCGCAATATATTGAATCGTAACCCCCGTATCATGATACGTATCGTATCGCCAGATTCTCGCCAACACTACTGCAGATGAAGTCGCAGCCTGTAACAGCCGCCATACCAGCGAGCAGAAAGCATGTTTTTCTCTGTCCTGCTAGCATGTAAATGTATTCCAACTGACTGCTGAGGTAGCTCATTTCACTTGACATAATAACATTTCCTCTATGTCACAATACTAAAACACACAGTTAAACTTCATCACATTCCTTTCAATAAACATCACTGAGAACTATGTGTATCAGTGATTAATAGCAGCGAGGTGGTGGAGATAGTGCATAAGAAGGGGGAGTTCACAAGTGATCATGTTATAAATGATGACTTTCATACTTCTAAAAAAATAACTGTAGACCTTGAAAGGCATTTTGATTTGTTCCAGAAGGTGGAGCACGGTGAGTCGGGAGCACGGATGTATTAAGAGAACTGGATACGGCGTTGTAGGCGGGCTCCCGTTCATTCCTATGAGAGTTGCTCAGTGGCTCATGATGCCAAAATGGCTCGACTGCCGAGAGATAAAGTATCCGGATCATCCGGCGATCTTTCGCATCCGTTGGGCCCATAGAGCCGGCGCAGTAGCGTTTCCCTTTAACTCCCACCCCCCAGCCCTCGCTCCAGCCTCGGTCTGGGGCTCATTCACATGAACGGAGGAAGGGAAATAACTCTGAATTCGGCTATTCAAGTGTTCATACTGGGTAGTTCATTTACCTAAAAAAAAAAATTACAGACGTCTCTTTCGCAATATAAGTCTACGGTAAAAAGTCTTCTTGGGCCCAATGGCATCATGTGACGGCCACGGAAGTTGTATCACCAATTGTAGTGGCCCGCTACGAAAATTGGCATCATCGAGCGGCGCTCTTCCTGGGGGCTTGGTCGGGAGGCGTAGGCTGCTCATCAAGTTGCTTTGGTCCTTATTGATATGAACTCAATCAGTTAAGGTTTATCATTCCTCATTCAAGTAGGATTATGCTGAACAGCACATTTTTTCGTCACCACGTTCTGTTCTGTATGCCACGCTATGTTCATACGAAGCAGCACGATGCGCATCTGATGTAATGTTAGTTAATTAAGGAACGGACGAGGCTGTGAGGAACCTGAACCCGTACCGATATGGACGAAAGGCGTCAGAGACGTCAGTATGCGCTCGTTATATTCATGATTAGCTCACTTCTTTATTCATTTTTTATTACCTTAGAAGACCAACCTGGCCAATGACGAGCTACGGTTACATGAACACCTGAGCAGGAATAGCGTAGCCATCATGTTCATGTGATTTCCTTTTCTTAACACAGTATTTCTCTATTACTTTAGAGCTCAGGTGAGACCTCAGGTGGTCAGAGGGTGAAAAACCAGCCCCTATTTAATGACTCATTCATGGAGAAACTATGAATTAGATGTTTATGGAGCTTTTTTTTCTGCCCTTCGGTGTGGCACTAAATCACAGCAGGACCTCAATGAACCTTTATGACACATATAAAGCACAGAAACTGAGAAAGATTATTGGTTTTGTTTTACATGGGCACTCATTTTTCACCATTTGATGCTCATATACATATCCAGTTGAAGTGAGAAGAGGGTGGGGAGTGGGGGAAGAGAGAAAAAGTAAAAAAAAAAATGTCGGCCAAACAATATTGGAAACCTTCATTTCATTAAGCAGAACCAAACAAGAGTGAATGTGTGAAGACGTGACGCTGCTGTGTCCGGTGGACGTGAGGGGTTACAGTCATATCCCTGTTGAGTTTCACAGCTCAGCTGTTAACTGACTTCTTCTAAGAGTTGGGAGTTTTTTAACCAGCGAATATCACCGACCGCTTTCAGTGGATGGGTAGTGAACTTGAAATGTCTAAATGCTGGCATCAGAAAAAAAAAAAAAGTAGCCACTGCTGCATGTTAAAAAGCCAGCACGGGGCGTGCACGTGTACATTCATTAGGAGCAGCTGTACTGGCACTTGAGGTGGCTGAGCGTCCAACAGAGAATATGAGATATGAGGTGATTTGAGAAAACTCCTCCAGACCAGTGTTATACACAACAAGCAGGGATGTGACTTTGTTTTTGATTTCAGTATTTTTTTTTAATTTTTTAATTTAGTTATACTCAACTTTACCATTAGTTTACATTTCTTATCAAATTCATGAATACTTGAGTTTTTTTCTTGTGAATCAAAATCCCTGAGCCGCTCTCACTCCTGGTGCTACGATGTATTGTGGTCTGTGACGGCCATGATAATAGTCCTAATAAAAAAGGGTGATGAGAGAGTTGGAAATCTAGTAAATGGTTGCTTACACTTGTATAATAGGTTTCACCTGCATACTTTTGGCGATGGCCATTTAGTCCCTCCTGTGAAGCGTGTGGGTGAACAGGACTGGGATTACACAGTGACGGAAACAGACGGACCCGGGGGGGCAGGGGGGCGACCGCTGGCTACGTACGGCACAGGGAGGTGTGAAATAAGACCTCCGTTCCAAATGTGTTTGGTCTCATTGTAACCGGACCTGAGCTCGGCTGGATTTACCTTTTATCTGGAAAAATCCTGCAGTCCTATAGGTCAATCATTTCCCCTATAGGCTCAGGGAGCTGTCAGTCATCCCAGTGTTGTCGTCCTATAGGCTCCTCTACAACTACCTCCACAGCAGCAAAAACACAGCCCGTCCTTTCTACTATCACACTGTCATCAGCCTCTAGCCTGTGAATGTCTGCACACACACGCACATGCACACGCACACACACAAACATTCACTAACACACTACACATCAAAGTGCTGGACTCCCTATTGTTTCCCCTTTCTTCACTAACAAGGTTTCTTCTAATGGTACATGATAGCATCGTGGTTCAGCTGCCAACCTCCCACCCCAAACACACACACACACACACACACACACTCCTCCTCCTCCTCCTCATCCTCATTACGGCCTCCAGTGGTACATGACTTCCTCCGCAGGGTGAAAACCTCTGTCCGGATCCCAGAAAGGGACTTCAACCCAAATCGTGTTGGCCTTCACAGCAATAAGGCGTGTAACAACAATATCCTGACATACAGCTATGCAAGCTAGCCCGCTGTGACGAGGCACAGAGAAGTAAAGATCAGATTCAGTGACTGGAAGACTCCACATATACTCCAAAGCCGGTTCCTCATGGAGCACACATTTTTGGTTGCCCTCAGACATGGAATTTCCGTCACATGGAACCCTCATAGCTACGTGTAAAAGTATAAATTAGCCTTGAGGGGTTCAGTATGCTTGAAACTAACTATTTCATACAACGTGTCGTCTGAGCGGTCAGCGTTTCCACCTGTTCCAAATTGCCACAATGGCTGCCTTTTCTGGCGTGAACAACATCTGAAAAGTTTGCAGATCATTTGAAGCTTATTGATTAAGTGTGCCTCAGTGAATGATACAAGTGTAGCTACTTTTGGTTAAAAACAATGAAGTATATCAGGATACTTGTCGCTCTCACCTTAAGTTATTTTGCCCGCTGTATGGTAGGACCTAATGGCTTGATTTATTTTCCTAGATTTCGCCGTGCTCGCTCAGTGTGAGGTGTTCGGTTCCCTCTTTGCCCAGCAGTCCTTGTCGCAGCTGACTACACTGTTAGCCGACCAGTAGGAGTCATTAGTGTAGCGACAAGGGGCGAGAACCCTCACGGGCTTCCCACCTGCAAACACATTGTGTTTGTGCGAATCGAACTCTTAAAAAGGGTAGACTGGAACTTTAACTCTTCACCACCATGCACTCAAAATAAATGTAACAAACACTTCTTCCATGAAAACTCCCCTTGATCCCGTTAACATTCGGTCCTACTCTGCATCTCGCCACCACACTACACAACAACAACGTCATGTCTTACCACTACAAGTCAAAGGTTCAGTTACCTCTTCTTCCTCTGTACCAGGGTACACCTTTATATTCCTTCCCCAATGGACTGATGCTTTTTGTTCCACCGATATAGACACTATTCTATCAGTATTTTAGGATCCTAATCTTTAGAGATTTAGAGTCTGTTCCACTGCTGCTCTTCACCTTGGGGGGTGCTAGGGACTAAAATCCAAAGGGGCACTAAAACTACCACTAATTCAGATTCTAGTCTCAGTTCTCAGAGTATTCTAGGATTGTAGTCTACAATGTCTGCACAGTATTTTAGTCTTTACTGCATAATTGCAGTAGGATTCTAGTCCCAGTTAGACCTGAACAGAAGGGTTTGTGGTGCCAATTGTACCCACGTAGTTGGGCCCCTATTCAATAGAAAGATAAATCCAGATTCTGTTAGTCAAGATCTAGTCTCTGTTCCATCTTTACCATTTCAAGGGTGCCCTGTTTCAGTTCCCAATGAACCACTAATCTTGGGTTTACCACTACAGTTGAGTTATGTCCTTACGCTGGAGTTTAATCTCTATTGTACCACTTCAGGGGTTTTAGTTCCTGTTCCACAGCCACAGGGGGGTTCCTGTCCCTGTTCCACCAGTAAAACAGGGCCGTAGTCCCCCTGCCTGGTGGAGGTCATGGGTTCCATACTTCATGTCTGATGATTGCACTGCCCCCTATCCAGTTCCCTCCCTGCTACTGTCTGGCCCAGTGGCCCTCCATCAACCCCTCCAGCCACAGTCCTGTAACCTTCCATCCCTTTTCTACACTGACAGTCCATGAAATGTCTTCCCTTAACATCGGCGGTGGTTTATAAAAATGGAGGTTCAACAATAACATTGTTTCTAATGGTGACGGTATGTCATACCTGTAAATGATGTTTATCTGTCATGCCTAGTCAAATAATTTAAACAATAAAAAGAGGGATTTTTTTAAATGTCTATAATATCTGAAAGTCCCTTTGATGTGTAGTACTGGTGTTACCGTTGTTGTAGTGTATGTGATACCCTATTGGGATTGTGTTACTTTTTAAGATAATAAAATAACAATGTTTGGTTACACCACTGTTGTGTGTTTTAATGTGATCAACATTACTGTCTTATGAAGGATAAATGGACTTGCATTTATATATCTTCTAGTCTTCCGACCACAAAACGCTTTACTCTACATGTCAGCATTCAACCATTCACACACACATTCACACACTGATGGTAAAGGCTGCCATGCAAGGATCTCATCTAAATACTCATTCACACACTGATGGCACAGCCTCAGGGAGGTTAAGTATCTTGCTCAAGGACACTGGTGACCGGAGGAGCCGGGGATCGAACCGCCGAGTCAAGTCAAGTCAAATCAATTTTATTTGTAAAGCCCAGGGGTCAGCAACCTGCGGCTCCGGAGCCACACACGGCTCTTTAGCCCCTCTCCAGTGGCTCCCCGTGGATTGTTTTTAAAAATTAGTAGAAATCAATAACTTTTTTTGTTTACATTTTCATTTGTATTCATCATTGTAAGTTTATGGTACGACGGTACAACAGAGTATTAGGGCCACATTGAGGAAAAAAAAAAAATCTGAGATTTCGAGAATAAAGCTGTAATATTCTGAAAATAAGGTCATAATATTGGTATATATATTAATAGTATAGTAGTAGTAATTTTATGTGTTATTTTCTTTTTTCTCGTAAAGTTATAACTTAATTCTCGTTATATTACGACTTTTTTTCTCGTAAAGCTATAACTTTATTCTCGTAATATTACAAATTTTTCTCATGAAGTTATGACTTTTTTCTCGTAATATTATGACTTTATTCTTTAAATGTCAGATGTTTTTTCCCTCAATGTGGCCCTAATACTCCATGTACGTTTGCTTTTGGGCCCTCACTGCATTAGACTTTTATACTATATACTTAAGCCGTAATATTATGAGAATAAGGTCATAATATTAGTGTATATATGTATAGTAGTATAGTAGTAGTAATTTTACGTGTTATCTTCTTTTTTTCTCGTAAAGTTATGACTTTATTCTCGTAATATTACGACTTTTTTTCTCGGAATATTATGACTTTATTCTTGTACAGTTATGACTTTATTCTCATAATATTACAACTTTTTTCTCGTAATGTTAGGACTTTTTTCTCATATTATTACAACTTTATTCTGTAAATCTCAGATGTTTTTTCCCTCAATGTGGCCCTAATACTCCGTGTACATTTGCTCTTTGGCCCCTCACTGCATTAGACTTAAATACTATATACTTAGACTATAAACTGTGTTTCCTTCATCACAATGCTCAAATGTTTTGCGGCTCCAGACAGATTATTTATTTATTTTTTTGTCTAAAATGTCTCTTTAGATAGTAAAGGTTGCTGACCCCTGGTAAAGGTCATCAGGCAGCAAGAGTTTTGCAAGTTTTTGCAGATCTCAGATCAGATTTCACAATTTGCGGGCTACCCTCTAGACACGACCGCATCCAAGAGGGCCCTTGGGCTCCGTGTTTTTATAACATGGGGGTACAATGAGAGTAGTAGTAGTATCCTACTGGCTGCGGTCAGACTGTAACCCCTCCCACCGCAGGGTGTCGGACTGGTTCCCAACCAGTGGTCTGATCATTTGCAGGATGAAACCACAGACCAGCATGTCCCCGAGACAGAGACTCACACCCGCTGTCTGCAGCCTGCTGCTGCTGCTGCTGGGGACAGGAGGACATCAGTGTCTCGCAGCTCGTCCTCGTCCTCTGCTCGTGTTCCTGATCGATGGGTTCCGATATGACTATATGGACGACCTGCACGCGCTACCCGGATTCCGCGAGCTCGTGGACAACGGGGTGAAGGTGGACTACATGACTCCAGACTTCCCCAGTTTATCATACCCCAACTACTACTCTCTGATGACAGGTGATCTATCTATCTATACATCTATCTATCTATCTATTTATTTATCTATCTATCTATTTATTTATCTGTCTGACTATCTATCTATCTATCTATCTATCTATCTGTCTGTCTATCTATTTATTTATTTATCTGCCTATCTGTCTATCTATCTATTTATCTATCTATCTATTTAACTATCTATCTATCTATTTATTTATCTGTCTATCTATCCATCTATTTATTTATTTATCTGTCTATCTATCTATCTATTTATTTATTTATCTGTCTATCTATCTATCTATTTATCTGTCTGTCTATCTATCTATCTCTTTATTTATTTATCTATCTATCTATTTATTTATCTGTCTGACTATCTATCTATCTATCTATTTATCTGTCTGTCTATCTATCTATTTATTTATTTATCTGTCTATCTGTCTATCTATCTATTTATCTATCTATCTATTTATCTGTCTGTCTATCTATCTATTTATTTATTTATCTGTCTATCTATCCATCTATTTATTTATTTATCTGTTTATCTATCTATCTATCTATTTATCTGTCTGTCTATCTATCTATCTCTCTATTTTTTTATCTGTCTATCTATCTATCTATCTATCTATTTATTTATCTGTCTATCTATCTATCTATTTATCTGTCTGTCTATCTATCTATCTCTCTATTTATTTATCTATCTATCTATTTATTTATCTGTCTGACTATCTATCTATCTATCTATCTATTTATCTGTCTGTCTATCTATCTATTTATTTATTTATCTGTCTATCTGTCTATCTATCTATTTATCTATCTATCTATTTATCTGTCTGTCTATCTATTTATTTATTTATCTGTCTATCTATCCATCTATTTATTTATTTATCTGTTTATCTATCTATCTATCTATTTATTTATTTATCTGTCTATCTATCTATCTCTCTATCTATCTATTTATCTGTCTGTCTATCTATCTATCTCTCTATTTTTTTATCTGTCTATCTATCTATCTATCTATCTATCTATCTATGGTCTGTGATGATCTCTCTCTGCCTGCCTAAGGACAAACTGATGTCTCATACTTATCAAAGTTTTTCTGCCAAGACACATTTTTGAGGTATAAAAGTATATATATTTTTTCATCTACAGAAATTGTTCCTCCTACAATCTTTTGTCATTGTGTTATTGTAATATTTGATATCTTTGTCAAATGTCAGCTTCGTTGTTTCTAGCCAGCATGGCAGCTTTGAAAAATGGTGTCTGATTTAGTAACAGCTTCAAAATAGATGATTTTTTTTGTTGTTGTTATAAATAGCTTAAGAAAAGTGTTTTGTGTTCAGCTTTAAATGTCTATGTAGACTCTATTCTTTATGTAGTTTATGGTGGAGTCCGGTGGTTTAGTTTCTTGCCCCTCAATCTGGTGGCCAGGTTTCAATTCAATTCCAGGGTTCAAAAAGAAAGTAGTGCCATGTGGCAGAAAATCAACATATAGCCTATTGAAACTCAGATTTAAAACCTGGTTGGAACTATTTCATTTTTACACATTTTAAACATGGATCATGAAACTCATCATGTGCATCGTGGCCTGTGATGATGCCCGCCAAAGGACAGACTGATGTCTCATACTTGTTTAAGTGTTTCTGCCAAGACCTTTTTTTGAGGTATGAAAGTAATTGATTTTTCAATGGATATTACATTTTTTGAACTATATTTATTACACGGCTGTGTTGAATGCTCAATTCTGATTGGTTAATAACTGCGGTCTGTAATTACTCTATAACAGACTGTTGCTATGTATAACAGACCGTTGCTATGTATAACAGACCGTTGCTATGGGTGCAGCTCTGATGTTGGACTATGGAGGACCATTTTTGTGTCAAAATATTGATTTCTTCAGTAAGTCGCTGTGTAATAAGCAGGATAATGTACAGCTAGCTGGTCATTGTTGTGAAAGAATCCCCTTCAGTGGATCCCTTACGTATATTCTTGGTAGTTTATTGTTGGTCCTTTATATGAAGGTATAACTTGTATTGTTTAATTGCCCCCATATGCTGTTATGCACGTTGAGGCAGATGTAACATTTGACTTCTAGTGTTTCAATCAATATTGTGACTTTAACATTGCTTGCAAACACATTTGATGACTGTTAAAACAAGTAGAACACTAATACACGTTACCTACGTAACAATTGTATCCAAATAGCTCAAGAGGTTTTTGAGTAATGAAATCATCAGAACCAAAATTGCATGTTACGATTGGCCCCGGTCTCCCCTACCTTAAATCTCTTGGTAGGCTGTGGAACCCTATCTGTGTCCGTGTCCGTGTCTGTCTGTGTCTGTGTCTGTCTGTCTGTGTCTGTCTGTCTGTGGCTGCTCTGTTCTTTGCTCGTTGGTGGTCTGCCATGTGAGGATTTAAATCCTTTCTGTGTTCTTGATGATGTTATGGAGTTTGTTTGTCTGGACACCAGAGCTGTTGTGTTGTAGCATCCTGTCGTATATCTGTGTGTGTATTCACACTGTCCCTACTATACCAGTTTAGCATTTATTGCACACTGTCTCTGTGCTCGTTTATAGCCTGTGCAGATGGTCCACTAGTTGATAGTTTGACTTTAAGCTGGGCTGTATAATGAGTAATGGATCAGGCATATAGTTTGTTTTTATGCGTACGAGTATAAAGATAACAGGAGTGTGTAAGTCATGAATTTGATTCTGAGTGAATACATGTGACACTGATAGTGAGTATGACTGAAAAGTTTGACATGATGATGTAATAAAGCATCATTCATAGGTAAAACATGGAGTAAACCTTTGAGTTGTTAGTTTACACTGTTAGGCTCATATTATCATCACTACCAGCAGTTATTACTCTTCAAGCTGCCAGACACTGTGTGATAACAGCGATGGACGGTACAGTCATGTGTGAGATGGGTATGATAAAGTCTTTGTCAGTATGACGTCACTTTCAGATTGTGTGGTGAATGTCTGCAGAATCAGAGCACTACGGTGGAAATACAAAAATAAAAGGTGCAAGCACATCATGTCATCTACAGTAGTAGCTATGTGTAGAATTGCCAGCTGGGCCGTGACGGGGCCTCGTAACGCCCGAAGCCCTGTGTGTGTGTGTGTGTGTGTGTGTGTGTGTGTGTGTGTGTGTGTGTGTGTAAACCAGTTGCAGTGTTTTATTTATCCACCAGAAGGAGCAGCTATGATGCTGCTACCACTGGACATTTTCATTGACCCAGTGAGCCTGAAATCAGCTGTGCTTTTCATATTTGATGTGTACACTCACCGGCCACTTTATTAGGTACACCTTGTACCTAATAAAGTGGCCGGTGAGTGTATGAGGGAGTGTGCTTCCCACACAGAGCAAACTTTTAGTGATGCACTTGTTATTGTCATAAAAACATGAGGTCTTTGTAAACCGCTGATACAGATTGTTGTTGAGAACAAGTAAGTGCAAAGGCAGAAAAAGACACACCTCTAGTTACTGATTGTACCTTCCATTCTGTGCCATGAAAGCTCCAAGACATCCAACAGAACTGTAGGAAAATAAAGTTACACAGTAAGAAATGAGCGTGCGCTGCATTCATCTGTGCTGATGGCACAATCTGCTGTTAACAAGGGCATAGAGTTGCCTGCACGCCAGCGAGGGGTCACACAGGCCAGACTGGGCAGTGAAACTGTTTATGGCGTTGGCCAGTTTTAATGGTTGAGCAGGTCTGGTTCTGGTTGATGACAGTTCAGGACATCTCTCACAATTCTAAGTGAATGTCTGTCTACATTTGGTAGGGTGGAGAACAAAGAATAGATACTCCATCTTCATCTTCCCCGTTGGGAGCGTAGATACTTGAGAGTTGCCCGTAGGCAATGATATATCTAATAATAATAATTTCACTAGTTTCAAAGGGAATGTCTTTATGGATAATATTGCTGTGGGTATGTGAGCACATGCTCACTTTAGCCTTGTCTAAATAGCTGCTTAACCAGTTCAGAACTCTTCTCACACCATACAGTATGTAATCATTTAGAAATGAAGATGTTATGATCTATAGTATTAAATGCTTTAAAATCGATAAATACTCCTAGTGTTTATTTCTTACTTTCTATTGCTGTTGTAATTTCTTCTGTTATTTTCGTTAATACTAAAGCTGTAGATCAATTTGTCTGAAAACTATACCGACTCTTACTCAACAAATTATTCTTTTCAAGTAACATGGGGTTTAAAAGAAGAGTAGTGACAACAAAATAATGCAAAAAGGGGTATTAACTTCACCTTGTATGGGTTACATACATACAGTCCCGCCCCTTGTACAGTATACTCCAGTGCCAAATTTAGTACCAAAGAACAGCAGTAGTCCAATAGCTGTGGGTTTCTCTATTTATGTCCATCCAACAGTCAATGGGGGATCTCTCTCTTGCTTCACCACTCATTTGTTCTTTTCCACCTGGATGCATGTCTATTATCAAAAACTAATAAAAGTTTGGATGATATGGTGATTTATTTTGGTCCAACTGTAGTAATTGAGGGCTACTCGTATTTACAATATGCAACCACAACAGTAGAAATGCAACCTTTTTGTCCCTCCAGAGGGGCAGCTCAGCCAAAGAGAGCAAATGGGCCGTTGCTCGGGCAACTTTAGTCCGGCCTTATGCACGTCCCTGCATACAAACGCACACACACACACACACAAAACGCTCTCCAGTTATAGTGGTGCTCTCACCACTATAACTGGAGAGTGCCATGAGACAGTCTGCAGCCATCTGAGAGCAGCAGGACAGATTGAGATAGATAAAGACAGATAGATAGATAGATAAAAACTGTGTTTACTTTAATTCAATCACATGCAAATGAAAATCAGGTTGCTAAAAAACATACCACATGCACTTCTACCCTCAGACCGGTCGGTTGTACTGTAACTCTGTTTATGCCGGAGCTGTCTTGTTACTGACTGAGGCTCATTAATTCTGTGGGTCAGCACCTCCTTTCAGTTTTTCTGGCACATGTGGCTTTGGATGAGTCATTGTTATGCTCCACCGTGAGTGGCTCACCTGTTTCAGGGGCGATGAGACCAGCGATGTAATTGGCTGACAGTCTATGAATTCTGATCTACTGTATATTCCACTTCACTCTGATTCAGAACCACTGATGTAAACAGGCCTGCTGTACTGACGCTAGTCCAGCTGATCAACACCAACTTTAAACAAACTTCAACTAAGTGCAGACCGGAAAATGGCCAGTTGCGGATTACTTGCCCTCCTCCCCGGCTCTCTGAAGCTTCTGTACCCCAACTGTTGTCTGGCAAAGGCAGCAGTGTCGGCGGCGCGGAGGTCCCCAGTACAATAACCTTTTATTTTTTGTAATATTACATCACAACGTCATGTGTTTACAACGTGTTTATTTGCATATAGAGCGGAAAAGTGAGATCCGATCAGAAGTGGCCACTGGAGACGCATGTGGAGACGCATCCTAATGTCAGCAGGACGCATGTTACTGCCAGGTCTGAACAGGGCCTTTGTGTTGCAGTCCCCTTTCTTACTAAGCCCTAACAGCCCATCCTGGCCAATGGGATGTGAGTTTTGGAGCCAGCCCCCCTGATGATGTGCTGATGTGTGTGTTTTGATAGAGCACATTTTCCTGTTGAAAGAATCACTGGCTGGAGACACACACGCAAGTTCATTGACACCTCCCCTCATCCCTGTGCCAGCCAGTCCTGCTTGATACTGACTCTTTTGTGCTTTAGCCTGAATTTACTACTGCTTTAGATCAAAACCAACAATGTGTTAGTCCGTCTCTCAATACTTTCTGACTTCCCTTCCCGTAGCTTCATGGCCATTGGTTCCTACTGAAGAAGCTTTGAAAACACCTCACATGCAGTTTCATTTCTGATAAAAGCAGAGTAATTTCTTGAAAAACTACACTGTGCATGTTCATAGTAATGAAGCAACATGTCACCCAGTGCAACAGTGGGGAGAACTGATGTGGTTTTCATAGTCTTTTGGACAACAATGGAACTGAATGGCACAGAGGGCTCATATCAGGCTTTGGATACTCAGACTATGCTTTTTTTTGTCCTTTATGTTGACTTTCGTCAGGCCGTAACTGTGACATTCATCAGATGACTGGAAACTACATGTGGGAAGAAGTCTCCAAGAAAGAGTTCCTGATCGGGACCAACAGTGACAGTCGATTGCCTCTCTGGTGGGATGGATCAGAGCCGCTATGGGTCACCCTGCAGAAACTGGGAAAGAAGGTTTTCATGTACTACTGGCCTGGTGAGCACACACATTGTTAACCTGAACATTAAACTGAAGTCATCTTCATGTATAAACTGTAAAGACAAATTGACTGACTTTTTGATGGCTTGTCTACGCAGAATGCGTATCAGCTGTTCTTTTTTTGTGTGCGTCTAATGCTTATCTGACAGAACATATACAGTTCTATTTTCATTAATATAGCTGTCTACACAGACCGTGGAACGACTTGCTAGGGATGTTATTAAATAACCGCTTAACCTTTAACCAACAATTCGATTTTTGACTGAATAATATCAATAATATCAGTTATCAGTTAAAAAATATATTATTTAAAGAGGTTGGCGACTCTAGCGAGGTATTCTCCGCCACAGGGCTCACAGTCAACAGACTGCGCACCAGGCCCACAGCATATCTACATGTTGCCATTTCTGAATAAAAACCAATAGACAAGCTGTCCATTATTATGAGAAAACATTTATCGTATTGGTAATTTGTTAATGGTTCACAGACATCCGTCCATTCTACATTTTAATCTTGTCGGTTAATGATTAAAGTTAGCATCTCCATCTTGCACTATATTCGAGTAAATGCTACCCAAAGTGTATTTTTATGCATCAAGTCCATTTTCTCCTCTTTAACATATGTAACTAGAGTGCTTGTGAATTGGGTTCTGAGTGCACAGAATACCTACACTCAATACTGTGCCTGAACACATCCTGTGTAGACACAGACGGAGCACTGAAGCTGTTGCTGCTGCTCTGCTAACGTGCTGCTCACGGTACGTGTGTAGACACCATGTTCAAGCCAAGGGTGACTCATAAGTATACTTGGTACCAGACCAAAGATCGCTGATCAACTTTGTGATTGTATATCAGATCTGCGGCCGTATGTCTTCACCCAAGTGTCCACACTTGGACAAGGAGACTGTCAGACAGACCTGGTAAACCCAGATGGTGAACTGGGAACATCTGGCTGAGGCCCCTGTCCCCACTTCAAGGCCTGTGTGCTACTATTTGCAATGTTAAGTGTCCTAAAAACTGTCTGTAAATAATGCAGTAATCTCACATGTATGTGTCTTCAGGCTGCGAGGTGGAGATTCTGGGTGTCCGTCCATCATTCTGTGAGGAATACGTCTACAACCCATCAGAGAGAAACCTCACAGACTCGATAGGGAATGCTCTCAATGTCCTGAGGTAACAACACAATGATGTCCTGTGATCCATGACTTACTTTTAATCTTTAGCTGTCAACTTGAGACTTGACTTGAAAGTAAACATTAAGTTTTGAGCTGGGAAAAAGCAGCATAAGGCGGGCCTTTTATGGCCACACATGTAAACCAGAACTTCTGCGGTCTGTTCCAGAAATAAGAAAACCTCATTCAAAATCCATGGATTTATTAAAAGAAGTGGATACAGCGTTGGAGGCGGGGCCCCAGTCACTCCTATGAAAGTTGCTCATTGGTGCATGAAGCCTAAATGGCTCAACTTCCGTCTGGAAAAGTACCCGGATCTTGACAGATCTTGAGCAACTGGGACATGCGCAGTAGCGTCCGCTCGGTCACATGACTCGGTCACGGGGTCCCAATGTCACGCCATTGTCACGGCTTGCGCTCCAGCCTCGGTCTGGGTCTTGCTCACATGAATGGAGGAAGAGAAATAACTCTGGATTCAGCTATTAGTGCATTTTACAACTTTAAAAACTTATTTTTTAAAATAATGGCTATTAGAGTGTTCGTACTGGGAAGTTGATTCACCTAAAAAAAAAGTTATCCGCTGAGTTACAGACGTCTCTTTCCCAATGTAAGTCTTTTTGGGCCCAATAGCATCACGTGACGGACACAGAAGTTGCAGTACCGCTGTTTGGCCACTACGAAAATTGGCGACCGGCGCTCTTCCTTCTCAAGAACCGCTCGTCCAAACAACTTCAAACTTGACACTGCACTTCCTTTGGTCCAGAGCAATGCACCCGCCAAGTGTGAAGTCGATTGGATGAACGGTTGTTGAGAAAATTACTAATAAATATGTCCCGTAGATCTTTCTGGTCTCTCTTTATCTGTTCTTGTAGTGAGCGCCGGAGAGTGAGCTGTACCCAGCATGCAGTTCGGCGGTGTAATAGTTAAAAACATTACACAATGTGTACTGGTGCCTTCAAAAGGGGTCGTGTTTACCGTGTTTATGAGTTGGGCCCATATGAATGCCCCCTCATGTCGTATTCACGATCTCAGAAGTGGGACGTTTCTGAAATATCCGAGTGAACGACTTGTGACGTGTTTGCTGACGTTTTCGGAAATTTTTAGGTACAGTACTTAATAAGTTAATATATTGTAATTTCCGTTGTATATTGTTTTTCTTTGTAATTTTATAATAAGTATGAGAAAAATGTTGATATTCCCAACGGCCACATCTTTTTCTCCTCTGTCATTATACCTTTGCATTTACTGCATTATCTTATCCCACCTGCTAGCTTGCTAAATTGTTAGCCTCTGTGGCTTCTAGACGCCGGCAGTGACGTTAATATTGACGTTGCTTAGCAGCGGTGTTTTTCACGGACTTAACCACTTGAACGCCGCGCATATCGTGCACACGACTTCCCGTGTTGTAAACACAAGCTCACGAGTTTCATTTGAAGGCACCATACATAACGCACTACTATATGTCCCATAGATCTCAAGAGCTTACACTCGACACTTCCTTGGGTCCTCAACAAAACACCCGCCGAGTGTGAAGTCAATCGGATGAACGGTGGTCAAGAAAATTGAAGGACAGACATTTTGTACGTCCATGGTTTCATGCGACATTGACAATGTGATTTTACAATGATGTAACTATTTAGAAAATGCCAATAATGGTAGCAGCAGATACCTAAAAGAGTGTGTGTATATACGTGTGTGTGTGTCTGTGTGTGTGTAGGTCAGGCGAAGCGTGCATGGCTGCAATATATTATGAGAAAATAGATGTAGAGGGCCATCACTTCGGTCCAGACTCTCATCAGATCAGAACAGCTGTGCGACAGCTGGATCTCGCTCTGCAGACACTCAACAGCAAAATCAAAGTTAGTAATATCACTACTATTGTTATTACCATTACTGCCTCTACTGCTTTTCCTGTCGTGTACTTTATTTTGTTTCTGTTGCTTGTGATGTCCTTGCAGGAGAAAAACATGGTGAACCAGCTGAACATTATGCTATTTTCAGACCACGGTATGACAAAGATCCAGTGGATGGAGAAGGTCATTGAGCTGAACAAGTATGTCAGCATGTCAGCCATTGCCAAGATGATGGACAGAGGAGCCGTGGTCAGTCTGTGGCCCAAAGATAACAAGTACCAAGAGGTGAGGCCAGAATCTGTATTTTATGCTCTGCAATGATGCTCTTGTGATTAAGAAAGTCAGACATATAAAATGATTCATGAAGAATTTGAAGTAAAAGTGTTCACCACAGTAGAGAGCCGGGATTAGCTTTGTTCATGGCTGAGAAGCCAGTGAAGGCTCACGTTCTTGTTACGGCTCTAGTGACTGGTTGGTCCAGGGTTCGAATTACGGGGAGGATAGGGGGGATCTGACCCCCTAATTAAGACTTGGACACATTTATATATCCTCCTTACCTGTAATCATAAATATTACAATATAATTCCCATATTCATGGCTGGAAGAACCTTGAAATACGATTTCAGACAACCCTGAAGTGGACCATACAATTTCTTAACCTTGACGTGAGTTGAACATCTCGTCTGCCTGCCTGAGTTGCAGTAACTCGCGTTCTTCTATGCTCGCGTACATCCCGCAAGCCAGTGGAGATGCAAATGTAGGTAGCGAGCTGCTATCTAGATAGTTTAAAGGTCACATATTACACTTATACTATTTTCAGGTTTGTACATCTATTTTAATTGTGTGAATGGTGTTCAGTGTTGATCTTCTAAGGTTTCTTCTTCTTCTTTTATTTCTTCCGTACGTTTTTTGGACTTTATATACTTCTGCATACTTTCAGCTACAGAAACCAATTCGACTAAAATAAAAATATTCAGCTCTTTAAAAACATTAGTGCTTACATTCAAAATATTATAAGATTTGTTCTAGGGCTGTCAATCGATTGAAATATTTAATCGCGATTAATCGCAAATTAATCCTCATATCGGTCGCTTGTTTCCACAATCCCATTCTTTCAGTCATTACCCAAAGCTCAAGACCGTAGGTGAGGGTTGGAACAACCGGTAAATTGAAAGCCTTACTGCTCAACTCGCTCTTCACCACAACAGTCCGGTAGACTAGAAATCCTATATGCACTATATGTACACTTGACCCCAAAGTCCAGTTCCTTTGATTAGTGAACGGTTCGTCGAGCCCGAGACCACCTTTTCAAGTGGACTCAGGTACGGTTTGCATCAGGTGTGAAAACAAACTGTACCAAAACAAGGAAGTGGCCCGCTATTCAGAACGCGATGTCATGACTTTGTGTTGTTGGGACTACGCGACTATCCAGCTCAGACATCGCCGCGAAACAATCTCTCTGTCTGATCTAACGAAGAAATTAAATGCTTGCTTGGAATTTGGGCAGATGAAAACATCAAAGCCCAACTGGACAATACACACAAAAATGCTGAGATTTATTGGATAATTCAGGAGTATTTACATGCATATGGGTACAATAGAACAGCAGAACAATGCTGTGACAAACTTAAGAAATTGATGCTATAATACCAGAAAGTGAGGGATGCAATGCGCAAGTCTGGCAGCTCGGTTGACGAAAAAGACAAATTTCCGATGAAATGAACTGCAAAAATTGACAATAGAAAATAACCAGAAATAACCAGAAGAGAGCCTAATGTTATTAGAATGTCGCAACCCATCACACCACCTCCGGAAACTCCATCAACATCATCTCCACCATCCGATCAAGAGAACGGACCGGTTAGTCCACCAACGAGCTTGCTGCTGAGCGGTAAGTAGTAGGTTAACGTTAGCATCCATAATATTACAGATGGGGGAATTAGCCTATGTGTGGATCTTGTTGTGAAATGTGTTTAACATGCACGCTATAGTTGAGGGGATGGTCCGTTAGCATACACAGGTCCGGACCGCGGTAATTATTTCCTAAAAAGTTCACTGTCTCTCTGCATCTGAATGACGTGAAACCGCTTGAAACTGACAGCTATCAATAAGTTAACATTTACATTAACATGGGATATAATCTATATCCTGTAGTTACTATCAGTGGGCAAGTGTGGCATAATCAGTCATGTGTAGGTTATAAAACAGAACCATTTCCTGGGTGTAATGCAAGTGAAGATAGTTTGTCATGTTTCATATGTGTTTATAAGAAGAAAGAGTTCAATGTGGTTATAATTTAGGGTACAGTGTTATTATTAGGGTGTTGTGCCAGTAGATCGCCAGTGGGTGGCAGTGTCGCTACAGAAGCCGTGTATGTGAAGGGAGCGTCACAGGGAAGTCTCGCGTGAATATGTGAGATGATGAGAATCTCTGTGTACAAGCTAGAAACAGAATACACTGTGTAGCGATTGTCAACCTAAAGCATTATTTTACATTTTGTAGGTAAGCTGGTGATGTTAGTTAGAAATTCTGTGTTAGAGTAATGTTTACACTGTACTTCGGTGACACTGTGT
>CAKAOI010017520.1:0-11270 GCA_916701655.1 Sebastiscus albofasciatus
ATCACAGCAAAGCCGTGAAAACCGATGAATGATTGTGAGAATATAGGGTCTATAAAAAGGTAAAGTCATAAATTAATACTTTTCTGGAGCTGTAAGTGATTTATGTTTCTGTTGGGGGCTGTGTGCCTCTTCACTGAGTGGCCATCATTGTTTACTTTGGGATTTACTGCCACACCACTAGAAGTATACAGCTGCAAGGCATACCAGCAATGAGCCGTAATATCTTCACGTACTCCATGTAGCGCTTTTTTAGGCCAAGTTGTTTCCATAAGACAATAAAGTATGAAAGAAAGAAACGCCAGATAAGTAAGATTTAAAACTGTAAGGATAAATCATAAGATATTAACTGTCTCCATTCAGTAGTTTGTCATGAAAAGATGTGTTGTTTTCTCTCTGGCAGGTTATCCAACCAGGTCCTGAGCAGCTCACAGAGCTCAAGGACACTATTTAGCAGAAACTAACCGCCACCCTGAGCACATCCACATCCACACACACAACCACAAACATACACAGCTGCTTCTGTCGGGCTGTACAGAGATGGTGGTCTGTGTGACTGTATGGGGGAAAAGAGTGAGAGCTAATATATCTTAATGGCATTAGCATTTTGTTAAAGTCAAATTCATTTTTGGAAAGAATTTCCAATTTTTTTTCCAAAATTGTAATTAGTTCATAATCAGTACATGTAATCAGTACACAACCTACGTCATGTGGGTAAAAAGGGTAAATGTATTCTGCCCATGCTCCTAAACTATCCACAGTGCTCCAGTCAGTAGAACACCATGGAAGTTGACCGTGTTTGAGGTGTGCATGTACAAACAAATAACTAAAAAGTACGTGGAAATCAGAACTTTTACAGAACTGAATCATCTATCTCCTGAATCTTTTGGTGGGAAAGAGTCTCAGTAGAGGAATTTGACCTCCACGTGTTACCCTTCACTGTGTTCCCGAGAACTCGGGTCTCCACAGGTGGACCATGTCTACCAAGGTTGGCTTATTGTCTAGGGGACTATTTACTTCATAAAACCTTGTTTTCTCAGAAGAAACAGAAGAACACACACACTGGCTCACCTGGCTGTGGAGAGACAAACACTGACACTGCAGCAGTTTTTTTAATCTTCTTGACTCTTTTTGTCTTTTGTCTCGAAGCTATGAGCCAAAATGTTGACCACTTTGTCTAAGAGATCTGTGCTGGGCACACACACACACACACACACACACGCACACAGAGTGGCTGTACTGTTTATCCTCATTATCTGTGCTATGAGTTCCTGTGTTTGTCCAGCTTTTACAGCGGTCAGGGGTCAGTGGAGGACAATGTGTCTGGATGAACAAAGAAACAAGACTTTTTAGTGCTGGCCAGTTTGTAGCTTTCCAGGAAAATGTGAACTGAGAAGTTCAGCCGGGGGATCGAAAGAGAAAGGAAAACAGTTTGTCATCTTAGGTGTGTTAAGGTGTTTTCAGGAGGACACAGAGGAGAAGTGTTAGTTTGTGCAGAGACAGGTCACGAGTCTTTGCCTCTGTTGACTGAGTGGACTGGAAATGAAGCCACCAGCGGACACAAACTGCCACAAATCACTCAAAGCCTATCATCTCTATTTTGTTACTTGCATGACAACATGTATAATTGACTCAGCAACATAAATGCGTGGAATAAATTGGAGAGTAAAAACTTGGACTGAGAGTCGATCATGGCACTGGAAAAGAAAGTATACATCCAACTTAATTTCCAAAACAAGCTGAGAGGGTCTAACTGAGGAAAAGGGCTTCACTGTAATGCTCTTCCACATCCTGCTATTCCATTTTAAAAATATTTCTCAAGTCAGATAGGAAGGTGATTTCTCGCCGTGGTCACATCAATGGTTTAAAATCATTCAGAGGAACTCTTCGAGGGGTATAGGTTGTTTGGTTTGAGTAACCGTAGCTGGTGTTGAGCATTATGTGGCTTCTCTTTGCACTCGGAGGCCTTCACACAGGAAATTGTGCCCATCTGAAGGAAGGGATCATGTTGGAAGAGTTACAAAAGTGTCACTGAAGATATTGTGTTAAATACGTTAGACCTATATTCAGAGAGCTTAATAGAAAAAGAGTTGTATTCACTTTAGATGTGTGTAGGTTAGTGCCTCAGTGGTTAATGTACCGTGTTAATATGAAGGAATTTTCTGTATCGATTTTTCAAAGGAATTTTACCCGTATTTTTAGATATGCATTGCATTGTAGGAACCTCCGCTAGCGTGAAAGTTGAAAGAGGCAGAGACCATCACAGACGGCAAAGTTTAGTTCAAATTTTGGATTTGGAGAAACCTTTCTCTCACTTCTGTGGTAAAAAGTTCAGCTGTTGTCGACCGTTAACGTTACCAGATACGCCAGGAATATTTTGCTGACTTATTTCGAGACAAACCCAAGTTTGGTATTGTAATTTAGGTTTTTACAAATGCTTGTATTTTAGACTTCAGTGGACATCAGGTAGAGTTAGCCCCAGTTTTAGCCCCACAGAGACCGATAGGTAACATATAAATGCTAGTGTTAGCGTCTGTTTTCCCTCCAGAATTTACGGAATTTTCCATTTCAGGGTTGAAGAAAATGTCCGTAAACTTAACGGAAAATGTACTGGTAATTTTCTGTCAGGACATTATCTGTTTTTTTATGGATTTTTTTCTTAGAGTGTCTTAGAGTTGTTGAGGATCCACAGGCTGGATGTTGGGGGGGGGGGGGCCGAGACGAATGAGACCAAGTGGCTCCTGGCTGGAGCCTCCATCTCTGCTCAGTGACCCGAGGGTGTCTGTCACCGGGTCACCTCTTCACCTATTAATAGAGTCTCCTGTCCATGTGGAGGGACCTATGAACGGAGAAGACCATACTGAAAATGCGTGTGTGAGGCCAATAGAAGCAGAGTGTGACTCCATCTGATGTTTTTTGATTATTTAAAAATACATTTTAATATTGAAACTTGGCATTTTTTTCCCATTTTATTGCTGTGCATCTATTTTGAAAAGTTGCAAAAACTGAGTGCAGCATCGACATATATGCTGCATATTATGCATGTTTTGCAGCATACAACAATGTACAGCACTATGGCAGCCTAACACACATTATTAATGCATGATTTTTGTATGAATCTGGCGATATTCAGTATTTTTCTTATTGTCAAAAAAATCATCCTATAATACATTTTACATGATATGGACACAAAAAGTTATTGTACTTCGCCATGCATAATAATAATGAACACTCTAATACACTTTTCGTACATTATTTTGTTTATTACCACATTCTTACATTGTATGTCATGTTGCATGAATATGATGTCATTGGCGTATATAAGGCAGTCAACTACTAAAGTACAGAGTATACACACTTTACATTTAACACCATGCATATCATTCTTGTTGATTATTTTCATAAAGGAAGATATGTTTATAACAACAAATGTGACAGAACGTTTTGTAATGGACATATGCTGGGCCGAAACACACACACACACACACACACACACACACAGACACACAGACACACTTTGATGGCTCCCCTAATAATCAACCCTGACAGGAGGAGGTTAAAATTCCCGGCGTTCCCTGTGGAGCTGGGGATGCCACTCCAGCCGATTGGGACGGGGGACGGGGGGGGGGGGGGGAAGCTAATATTTGTGAGGAGAGGGAAGGACAAGACAAGCAGGATGTTTAGACTCTGGGTGGAGATCCTCACATTGCTGAGCTCATTTGTTTTCCTTAAAGAATGCAAAAAATGTTTTAAAAATGTACGTGTCATATAGAAGATTTAAAGTCAGACAAATTCCATTTAAATTAAATAAAGCTGGTTGAAATGGAGAAGACATGTTGGAATTTAGATTAGTTCTAGACATTGCTTGAAGTATTCTGAAAGAATAATATAATAAAAAGTGAGGCCATCATCCTGACTGATATCACAAGTGAATCAGTGATCCTGCTCTGCTGACAGGAGGCCTTTCAGGGCCTCCGGAACAGCAGCGAGCAGCGGTGCTGAGGTTCCACACCACAAGCCACAGACCCTCACATGGTTTGCTCCACGTTGTGAAATGGAAACCTCTTAAATCCACTTTTGGGGATCTTCATGTTTTCACTTCAATTAAAGGATTAGAGGGTTGAAAAGATCTTAAACTCTTTCTAACAGCACAGGCTGAGAACTGAGAAATGCTTGGTAGTGCTGCTGAAAACAGAGAGCTGACATTCTGCAGATACCCGGGTTGTACTCGGAAAAAAAAACGCTGGACAGACCAGCCTGTTCTCGTCGCCGTCGGCCGCAAAAGGGTGCCTTATGTGGCGGTACGGAACACCGACAGCCGTGATGAAGCGTAACAGAAAACGCTCAGAGTGTTGGTGCTGTGGTGACGTAGTTTAGAGAGTGAAAAAGACACACCGGGCGGTGGGAGGGAGGGGAGGTGGATGGATCCCAACAAACACAAGGCTTTCATCCAGCAGACCGCTGTTCATGTCCCGTGTGTTAAAGGGACTCTATGTAAGAATCAGAAATTGCTTGTTAACAGTGACACCTGTGGCAGTTAAGTCAGCGACAGTCAGCGTCCTGTTGTGCGCGCTATGTAGACGCTAGCGAGCATCGGTCAAAACAGTCACAGGCGTCACACGAGACTGAATGTGATTGACAAGCATCATGTTGATTAATGTTAGCAACATTAGCCAGCTAAAACCACAATATCACTATATATTTCACCTGCTTGGCAGAAATGTCAGCTTACCTGTCCAATAGGAATTTTGCAAGCTCTGGGTTCGTTTTGATCCCCAAAACCAAATGAAGGTCCCTCCATGAATCGAAGGCCCGGCCGATGTTGATTCTAATTTTCCCCTCGACGTCGGTCACGTTCCTGTTTTGCAAGACGGGTTTCACTAGATATAACTTTGGTTTTTTTGTGCTTCCGTGGAGTTTGTGTTGGACTCTGCACACTGTTAGAGACTAAAGGCACTCGCAAGCATGCATATGTATGCACACATATGTTGGATTTTCCCAGAAAAAACGGCCTGTATTCTTCACATTAAAAACACAGTCCACATGCTGATAGAGGAAACCCAGAAAGTCGCGAAAAGTCTCATTTTTTAGGTTAGGTTACAACCTGTTCACACATTGGCAATAAACAAAATGATTAAGAAATGTTTGTACATGTCAAAACTTACATATAGTTCCTTTAAGTTTCACTTTCACGTTACGTACATGTCGTTTTTTCCTAACTATAGTGGTTCAGTTGCCTGAACCTAAACACACATTAAGCACATGTTCACTGTGAGGGTCTGATGCGTCAAAAAAAAAAACGTCAGTATGTGACGAGTTGGGATGAGAACGTGTTGGGCCAGGCGTGTTTCAGCAGTGGCTGCTGTGACATTTAGTTTAAGGATACAACAAATTCAATTTCATTAAGGTTTCATGTGCTTTTCCCTTTTTGTGAAGAATGTGGACAGCGGACCATCTGGGTGATAGACTGACACAGAGACTGCACTTGAATTATTAATACAAACAATCTCTAAAAGCATCTGCTACTTCTTCTGTCCTCTTGTTGAATGGAAGGTAAACACACATCTTATTGTTTCTGCCTTCAATCAGTCCAACAATTACAAACTGGGAGAAAGTCTCTCTGAGGATGAAACCACACTGCCACCTGGTGGCCTGTCACATCTACTGGACCAGATCTAAGGACGTGCTTTCATATGACTGTGATGAACTCCCTGATTGTCTGCTGGCTGCTCCTCTGGTTTCTCTTTTTTTGTGGAAGAGTTTAGCATGTTTGCATGCTTTATTACATGCTAACTGTGCTTTTGTTTAATATTGTGGGTTTCCTAACTGTGTTGGTTTTGTTGGAAGCTTGATTTCTTGATTTAACTTTGTTATCTTTACTTTAAGGACTACAATCGCAACAAGTCTTTGACTTTATTGTGCTGTCCTTGATATTTTATCAGTGTGTGTGATGTTATTCCGTCCGCCTTGTAATGCCAAATAAAGTAAACTTCAGTCCCACCGTGGCCTCACAGAGACGGAGGAAATTGAGGACATTCAGGGTGAGAAATAGAGGCACGGGTGGCCACACATTGGCAGGCTGTATAGGTTGGTCAAGCCTGGCTCCAACTCTTGAGATCTGCCGCTCAGCATATCAATGACCTTCACAACACAGAGGACACGTCCCTTAAACAAGCACTGACTGCTTCCAATAAAAGGGCTGTCATTTAGACTTTGTCTGTCTTGGTATTTATTCCACATCTTGCAATCATGGAATCATTGGGGCTGCTCTTCTTTCAAGGTTATGTTTTGATTGTATATTTAGACTTGAATTATAATACAATATTTGAACAATTTAAAGACAAAAAACAAACGCTGTACATTTTCAACATTTAACGATCCATTCTGAATGGTGCTGCAGTGTGTGATTAGCATAGACCAGGGGTTCCCAATGACCGGGCCGGGGACCAGTACCGGGCCATGAAAACCAAGTAGAAAGCAAGGGGATGATACCGCTGCTTTGTCACACCACTTGGCCTCACTTTATTTTTGACATCAAAACCACTATGGTTAAGTTTAGGAAAGAACTACATGGTTGGGTTTAAAACTACTATGTTTGTACAGTGAAAATGACACTGAATGTTAACACGGGACACGAACGAACAGCTGATTGTAACGTGACGCACGGGACATGAACAGCGGTCTCCTGGATGAAAGCCCTGTGTTTGTTGGACCCATCCACCTCTCCTCCTACCTGCCTGGTGTGTCTCTTTCACTCTTTAAACTACATCACCACTCCCCCTGAAAATGTTTGTGTTGCCCGTGTAAACTTGAATTTACTCAAGATATTGAGTTTTTATGCAAAACATAAGCAATGCAATTAATACATTAGTATTAAAACAAACTTCCCTAGTTTTTGATTATAAACTATCCATAGGTAGATTATTTCTTCTTTTTTTCATTGATTAAATATTTGAAGGCAGATGCTATTACCACCCAGGTGTCAGTAGACAACAAAATTATTAATATAATACAATCAAATTATTTTGTTATTATATGAAAGGGCTTTCTGGCAGAAAACCATTTGGCTGGCTAACTTTTGTTAAATTAATAGCATATGCAACTTGGCTGAGTGTAAATAGCCAAATAGCTGCCAAATGACTATTCTCATCCGCGTGCAAATATACACTCTGATATTTTAATCTGCTTTGTGTTCCCTTTAAGGATAAATATGAAAGATAAGTAAAGGATAATGTACAGCGAACCGGTCATTGTTGGGAAAGAATCCCCGCTTCGCGTCTTGCGTCCTGTTGTTCTGTCATCCTGCTTATTACACGGCTACTTACTGAAGAAATCAATATTTTGACACAAAAACGATCTGCCAGAGTCCGACATCAGAGCTGCGGCCATAGCAACGGTCTGTTATACATAGCAACGGTCTGCAATACATAGCAAAGGTCTGCTATATATAGCAACTGTCTGTTATACATAGCAACGGTCTGCTATACATAACAACTGTTTGCTATACATAGCAATAGTATGTTATAGATAACAGCGGTCTGCTATACATAGCAATGGTCTGCTATACATAGCAACAATCTGCTATACATAGCAAAGGTCTGCTATACATAGCAATGGTCTGCTACACATAGCAATGGTCTGCTACACATAGCAACGGTCTGCTACACATAGCAACGGTCTGTTACACATAGCAACGGTCTGCTACACATAGCAACGGTCTGCTACACATAGCAACGGTCTGTTATACATAGCAATGGTCTGTTATAAAGATTCTACAGACCGCAGAACGCCGTGATTGACCAATCAGAATTGAGTATTCAACACAGCTGTGTAATACATTTTTTTCCTGCTGGTTGCCTTCATCAGGGTGGTGTTTGAGGCTGTTTCCTTCATACGTCATACGACCGGTATATCACCATGGATACCAAATATGCCATATTAGCTAACATTAAAAACACAAGAAACAAGCTTCCCCAACATGTCCTTAAATTCCTGCAACATATTGTCACACTTTTGTTATTTTGCTCGACTGTCAATAAGGCACATTTGTGAAAATATGAATGTTTAGAAACTGTTACCTTGTCTTCATACATGGGATACACTATTCATAAAACAGTTTCTGTCTCAAATGTTCAGTTATGTCAGACTTAACTGTTTGGTCCAAGTGTGGGTGAAAGCCAGTACAGACTGGAAAACTTTTATTCAAATCTTTTTACTAAAATTATAACATAATAAACCCATACATTCACTCAGTGGGCATTGAACATTTACTAGGAAATATGACATCCAGACCCTAAATGTCAAATTTGTTACTGTAACAAATCACTGAGAAGGCAAATACGTAATATATATTATATACATTCAAATTAAACATTCAAGTCTGATTCAAATCTAAATAAACTCTTCTATAAACATTTACCTCTGTGCCACTAGTGACAAGTAAATCATTACTGAAGGAAAACCCCACCCCTTGGATCTGGTTACAGTGTTAGATATCATCAATGCGTTCCAGATGTTGGCTTATCTCTTAAATAACCTCTGGAATGCTTGGATGAAAGGATTGTGTGCTCCCAATTTCCCTAAACTCACCTGTTGGTTCTATGAGAACAATTACTGCCATGCCCTGTATTCAAAGTGCATTGCAGTGTGGTTACACTATATTCTACATTTTTTTTATTTTTTAAGAACATGTTAACTTGATAATCATTAGTTCTGATTTTATAGTAGTCAAACATTTAGACTTCTACAACGTAGTCTGAGTTGCCACAGATCGCCCCAGCGTCTTCATAATGGGCACAATTATGTGTCCCCACGCCGGGGTGTTGGCAGTCCAGCAGACTGGCCTCGGTCCCTTCACACTGAACATCATCCAGAAGAATCTGCAGATCCTTCCCTTCCCCAAACTCCGAGTTCTTAGCCGCCTTCAGAGCATACCTGAAGCCCAGCTGCCGGCAAACCACCGCAGCGTTCTTGGTGGTCCATAGGTCGTCGCACACGGTGCCCCAGTTCCCGTTGATGTAGATCTCCACCCGTCCGCGGTCGCTGCGGCCTTGTTCATCCCCGACCAGCCTCACCGCTCCGTTCTGGAGCTCAGGCGCACTATCCGTTCTGGATTTGCCCTTCCTGCGCCTGCCTTTCCGCCTCGTGTGTCTGGGCGACTTGGTGGTAGTTGTGGTTGGCGAAGGGGTGGTCGGGTCTGGTACGCCTAGACGGTCGATGAGCTCTTGGAGCCAGTCGTAGGACTCTGTGGGTTGTGGCTCAGGCTGGATTTTGTTTGGTTCTTCAACGCCGATTAATGCTTAAGGAGAATAAAAACACGTTGTCACAGAGTGTTGTAACTAGTCAGTAGTGAGGTCAAAGTGTCGGGAAGTGGACTCACTTTCCTGGGGAACAAACTTGATGAGGTTACTCTTCACTCTGACAGGAAGAGGGTCATAGTGACAGTGTCTTGGTGGAGCACGTCTGGAAAAACAATGAATAACAAAACAGAGTGAAATATTGTTGCATGTGAGAGAAGACAGAATACAAGCAGGTGGACACATAGAAATATTCCTGTTTTTTTTTTTTTAATATGGAGCAGCCCAGTGGTGAGGAACAGTTAAATGAGGTTAATGGATGGGAAACAAATTAGGTGACACAACCGTCTACTGCTGAGAGAAACGCAGAGAGAGCCAAGAGCTGTCTGAGGAGGGGAGATTTAGGATGGCAGGCCTTTGACACTGCTGCCAGCGCTGCTCCAGAGACGGGCAGCAGAACTCCACATTCAGCTAAAGTCATCCCACCAGTGCTGAGAAAACACAGATCTAAGCCTCCATCCAGGCCAAGTGCGATCATGATACTGCACGTCCCCTCGGGCTCACAGAGAAGAATGACAGGCCTGTGTTTGTAATTATGAACAGATGTGTGTCTTATATATCCATTTCCAAGATACAGAAATAGAACCGTACATACTCTCTACACAGTGAGCAGTTACTGTACACGGCAAGTTTTCTCTGAGTAAAGATGGCAGAGTAAGAATGAAGCAAAGTAATTTATAAATAAAGTTTCTGCCACAACTTGGACTAGTCCATATCACCCCTAGCAGTGGCAGTAATGGACTGAACCATCTTATCCCTGGTCTGTATGAGCGGGATCGGTCGGTCACATCCACAGTATCGAACTGACTATGCGTGCATGAAACTATACCATTACACATGAAATAAAGAGCTGGACAGTCATTTCTTCATCTTAGTCGATCACCTGCACATTCTAACAGAGTATGGAGCTGACAGCGTAGACACAGTAACAGATAAATGGACTGCATTTATTTATACAGAACTGAGTCTTAGCAACCACTCCCAAGCCAGCATTCACCCTTTCACACACACATGAGTATTTCCATTTCATGCTACTTTCTACTTCTACTCCACTACATCTCAGAGGGAAATATTCTACTTTTTACTCCACTGCATTTATTTGATAACTTAAGTAACTAGTTTCTTTGCAGGTTCATATTAATAATACAAAATAATAAAGGATGATATATTATCATAGATTATTACACGGCTGTGTTGAATACTCGATTCTGATTGGTCAATCACGGCGTTCTGCGGTCTGTAATTTCTTTATAACAGACCGTTGCTATGTATAACAGACCGTTGCTATGGCCGCAGCTCTGATGTCGGACTCTGGCGGACCGTTTTTGTGTCAAAATATTGATTTCTTCAGTAAGTAGCCATGTAATGAGTGGGATAAGGTACAGCTAGTAGGTCATTGTTGTGAAAGAATCCCCTTCAGGGCGATGAGAGACAGCAGCATCGCCCTGTTGGGGATTCTTTCACAACAATGAGCCACTATCTGTACATTATCCCATACTTCAACAAAAGTAGCTCCACCTTTACCAGCTGCAACATTAAAGTCATGAACACATTAATGCATCAATCATCAGAATATAATACAATAATCTGTATTATTCTGCATAATGAGTACTTTTACTTCTGGTACTTTAAGTATATTTTGCGTACTCGCTCCACCTCTAGACATGAACGCGCTCTGACTACACACTGCAGAAGAGTTAGTTTAGCCCTGAGAATATCTAGTGAATGTTCAGTGGACGTTTGTGCAGAAATAAATGCTGCAGCTCCTCCAGAGAGAAATGTTCCCGTCTCCCTCCTGCGCCCGCAGGGAGACACCGGTTGCCGGTGTCACGGTTCACGTTTCTCTCTGCGGAGGCTCGTCACTTCACAAGACACGGAAAACCTCTGTTGGTGCGCGCTGTGTCAGTGAATGCAAGC
>CAKAOI010017527.1:1266-22550 GCA_916701655.1 Sebastiscus albofasciatus
GTGGAAATGCAATTCATGCGTTGTGCATAAGTGGGGAAGATTTCACCCAGGTGGAGGAGAAACATCCATCATCACCACCAAGCCATAGCCAGAAACATCTTTTGGGTTAGGTGGTGGTCTGGAACACTGCCACAAGCTGCTCACAGGTCAAATATTACAGAAATAAAAAAACTTTATGCCATCATGTCACGACATTTTCTGATTATTCATGCATGCTTGTTGATGTTGTCGTTGGCACGTGTGTTCACATAATAGCTTGTTTCCACATGTCTTTATATGTAGATCAGTCACTGTGTTATGTTTATTCAGGCAAACATCCAGCAGCAGCTTTGGTCACAAACAGTAAGATCCTATTGTAACAGACGACCCCTCCGCCAGGTTGTCCCTCAACCCGTGTCTCCTGTTCTCATTGGCTGTAGCTCCCGGACAGGTCCAGCTAGATATCTGGCATCGCATTTTTGAACAGTTCACAGATGACGCTCGAGCACAGAACCAGTGTCCATTTGCCTCTGATCTGGGGCTTTTATCGAGGAGCTCCAAAAACTGTCGGCGAGTTGAAAATCAGGGCTAAAGCCGTGTAGTGGGAACAAGGCATTACATAAAGAAATAACAAACTGGAGTTAGGCCAGTTGTAGTTAAGGTCTGTTCTAAACAATGACACAAAACGGGCTAATTCATTTGAATAGTAAAATGTTAGCACTGTGAGTTTGTTCAGGTGACATTTTTATTGAATACTTTTGCCAAGCATTTTGAGTTTATTCACTTCAAACAGCCAAAATACCAATTGTTCAGATGAGCTGAAGACTTTGGCTCTGCAAAGCTTTGCACCACTGTTGTGGTCAGGTCTGGTGGTCAGGTCTGGTCAGGTCTGGTGGTCGGGGTCTGGTGGTCAGGTCTGGTGGTCAGGTCTGGTGGTCAGGTCTGGTGGTCAGGTCTGGTGGTCGGGGTCTGCTGCTGAACGTTTCACATTCTGACTTATTCACCACAGTTAATTGCCACAGATATCTAATGTTAATTTCTAATTACGCACACAACCAAAGCTCAGAAGGAATACACAATAAGAGGGGATTGCCATTCGCAGCAAACATGTTTTTTAAAAGTATTTCAGCGCACAGAGACAGCTTATTTCCATTGTGATCTTCAGGTCCTGCAGGATCTCTGTTGTGCAGCAAAGACACATTCAAATAACGCCATATAACTAAAACATAACCGTCACAAATAGAAATATAATCACTGCAATAAAGAGATTATGGGGATATTTTTTACAGTGTAGCAGCGCCGGCCGTTTGCCAGAAAATATCTTAATCTGTGGCACTCAAACCTTGTGTTGATCTAACTCATTAGCATCATTATTACCCAGCCTGGGGCAGAGCGCTGGCACTTCTCCGCCTCTCTACTTCTACACCTCTACTCAACATCTCTGGTATCCTGTCTTCCTCCCCCCCTCCTCTTCACCGGTGTCCCTCTTGGACACTTGGCACCATCATCCTTCTTTCTCCTTCCATCATTTGCACTCCGGCAACGCACATTCTCTCTCTTCTCACCCACTCCCTCGTCCTTACGTTTCCAGGGAGGAGTGGAGAAAGAGAGAGCTTGAATGAGAGAGAGAGAGAGAGAGAGAAGCAGATGTCTCTATTCAATTAAGAGAGTAATGAGCAGAGCTAGAAGTAGCCTCACCGCACACACACACACATACACAGCGGGGATGTGCTGGAGGGTCCAGTTCTACAGAGCGAAGAGACAGCAACACCTGGCTACCTCTCTGTGCAACATCACAAATTACCTCTCCCTCTCCTCTCCTCTCCTCTCTTCTCCTCTCCTTTCATGTCATCTCTGCTCTTTTATTCTTCCCTCCTTCTTACTTGTCGTCTGTCCTTACCTCCACTGCTCTGTTTGGTTTCTTCATCCTTTTTGATCTCGGGTATTCTCCCTCCTTCACTCTTCTCTTCATGGGTAGACAACATATGTTTGTTCTGCAGTTCACATACAGTACTCTGGCTTGAGATGTCAAACACGGTGGTTTAAGGAGGAGATGTGTGTGGAACTATTTCTTGACAAACAGAGTATCCATCCACCGGGTGCGGGTTGCCAGATACAGGTTTTGGTTTTGGTACATTGATACTAACTATTACTAACTAATATTGCCAACTGTTGTTAAAACAGGTTGACACTGACCTCGTAGAGAGCTTCACATATTTCAATCAGGAGAGACCCCGTATAGATTGAACAATCATTTATTACATAATGCATGATAAGAAAAATAGTGCAAAGTCTTTGGCGATTAGACTCCATCGTGACGTAGTATATAAAAAACTAAACCTGGCAACCTCACAAGACTTCAGGAAGCTGTTGTTGGACAAGGAATAGTTCCATTTTAACTCCCCCTAAAATCACCAATTGAAATGTTTTCATACATTTTATTTGTACAGATTGAAGAAACCAAATCCAAGATGTCCATCGTTGAGCTTTAGAGGTGCCGGTAGGTGTATTTCCGTTCTTTGGACAGGGTCATCCTTACTGTTTCCCTGTGCTTTCAGTGTTTATGCTAAGCTAAGCTAATGACATCATCTTATTCTAAGAAAGAAAGCAAATGTGTGCTCAAAATGTTGAACTATTCCTTTAAAAAAACACAAGGAACTATCTGATCAGAGAAGAACTGAACAACATCATGGATCTGACCAGAGATTCAGTTTCCAACGGTGGTATACCAAAAACTATTAAAGTTCCAGTTCTAGTGAGTATTGTGTGTGTGTGTGTGTGTGTGTGCGTGTGTGTGTGTGTGTGTGTGTGTGTGTGTGTGTGCGTGTGTGTGTGAATTAGCAGAGAAAGAGGACTGTGTGTGGTAATGTGTGTACGAGAAAAACTGAGAGCCATTTTGTGTTTCATGCACCTACAACACAGTGTGCTTTAATATGTGTTTCTGTTCTCTCTTGCTGTGTGTGTGTGTGTGTGTGTGTGTGTGTGTGTGCCTGTGCGTGTGTGCCTGTGCGTGTGTGTGTTTGTCTGTGAAATATGACTGTGCAATCCCAGGTGATTCACCCTCTTTACAATTTATGTATTTCAGCCGCAGCCTCGGTTAGGATCCTCCCAGATGACAGACGCTATCCTATCCAGCCAAATAATCCCATTACACACACACACACACATGCATACACACACACACACACACATGCCTACACACAAACACACACACACACACACACACACACACACACACACACACACACACATACTCATATCAGACACAACAGGACGCCGTAGGGGGCATCTAAATCCTTCAGAAATGGACTGAGCCGCCAAATAGATTCCCCCCTAGCCAGGAGATAATACACATTAAAATGCACAAATATGCACACGTACACACACTGTCACTATTTAAACACACAGTCCCTTACACACACACACACACTTCCTCTTCCCTGTAGCCCACACACACAAGGAGGCTCTTTTAACTGTGTACCAATCACTCTTCTCCTCCTCCTCTCCATCCCATTGCCTCCAAACACTCAACTCATCGCCAAGGAAACGCCTGGAACACCCGTCACAGTGTCACTGAAGCGGTGTCCGTGTCAGGGCCGTCTCCTGTGAAGGTGAAGGTGTGAAGGGTGAAATGGAAGAAGGGGGGGGAAGTGTGCTGCTTGAACAATCATCATAATCTTAGGTCTGGTTCCAAACATGTTTGTGGTTTATTATTCCAGTTTCAGTGGAACAATAAGCATACAAATGGCATGAATGAAACACATAAACTTCTCTGCTGATGCAGCAGGTACATTATACAGCTTGGCCACTGGGGAGAAAGGTAAACTCATTCAATGTCTAAGTTTGGCCTTCAGACGCTGGCTTCTTCGGCCAACTTTACTGCTCAGTTTTACAGCAAAGTTACTGTGAAGGTACTGGTATCGTATGAGAACCTAAAGAATCCATTGGTACCAACCGTGTCATGCTAGCTTGTCGGGAAGGATGTAAAATAACGCTCCAAAGTCTGGCTACATTTTGGCGAGGGAAAAACTGGCGTGGTTATTTTCAAAGGGGTCCCTTGACCTCTGTAACAAAACATTTTCAAAAGGTTAGACATCTGTAATCTTGTTCATGTCCTGTATCTTTATTTAGATGTGTACGTTAATGCAGTTGGAGGTATGGGTTGATTAGAAACATCTGCCTGCCTGTCTGCTATTGTAATAATACTGTAGGCAAAACCACTTTCCTCATCTGAACTTTGCCTGATTAATTATCTTCTTAATGCAGCAATCGGTCAAAGTCACATGAACTTTCCCATCATCTGTTTTTGCTTAATCCATCTATTCATCTATTATCTGTAACTGCTTATCTTATAAAGGGTCGTGGGAGTTTGATTTTTATGACAAAATAACAAACTGCTTGGTGACCAGCTAGATTCATTGATATATAGTAAAACATGATGAAAATCTTATAATCCAACTAGGGCTGTCAAAGTTAACACCATAATAACACTTTAACACCACTAAAAGCTACAGTGATGACGCTGGTATCATATGAAACTAGGAAACCTAAGGAAGCTACTGGTGTCAACCACGTCATACTAGCTTTACGGGAAAGAGGTTAAATAACGCTACACACTTGCGCTACATTTTGGCGAGGAAAAAACGGCATGGTCATTTTCAAAGGGGTCCCTTGACCTCTGACCTCCAGATATGTGAATGTAAATGGGTTCTATGGGTACCCACGAGTCTCCCCTTTACAGACATGCCCACTTTATGATCATCACATGCAGTTTTTTTCATGCAGTATAAATGTGTTATTTTCTCTTGTTCTAAAAATGCTGTATTTGAATATTTCTGCGTACTAAACAGTCTTGAATTACATAAATGGGGTATGACTGGAAAGCAGAGAGGTGTAAGTTCTTCCTTCATGAAGACCTCTCCAATAAGGTCCAATAAGGTCCAATAAGGTCCAATAAGGTCCAATACTTTTGTCATCAGAAGCTACAACATTGTGAGATTGACATGAGCCACACAGCAACCTATCAGGCTACTTTCATACTCATTTTCTGTATTAATGAGTTTCTAAAAGACATTTCGAGACATCCTTTTTTTTTGACTGTAGTTAATGCAAAATAATTGCAAAAGAAATCCTGAAACTTGGGGCTAATAAAGTCTTAAAGAAGCTTTTAATTCACACCACTGGGGGCCATCAAAGTGTCTGTGCCCACTGAAGCGTTGAAGTTCATTCCTGGATGTCTATATAATATTTGTCTTTTAACATTTTCCAAGATTAAATACAGCACTGAAAGCTACTCTCTTCATCGCTACGGCACACACTCAAATCCTCCTTAATTATTACAGAGGACATTGCCTCAGCTCAGTTTCCTTTAATATTTATCTTCAAAGTAAATAGCTCTGAAAAAAAGCTTTTCCCAATAAATAAACAGTGGCATAGCCAAAACTCTGAATCATTTTTAGAACTCATGCCCAGGGACAAATTAGCATAAGTTAGACTTTAAATGTTTTCAATTGCAAATAATATGAATAATCAGTTCCTATTGTCTACACAACCTTTACTCTCCTGGTATTTACATAGCTCCGCTGTTTTCTGCACAGTTTGTGTTATCCTCCATCATTCTTCTTTATCTTTAATGAAAACGTACATGTTATTCACAACTTTTAATATAAACCTGAAACAACAGTAAACATTGTGAGGATCAATAACAGTACATTTGCATAAATTATTGAACCACGGAGCGTAAAATGTAAATTGATTTATGAGATCTCAGGGATTCAGGTACGATTACAGAACGCAGCCAACAGTTAAACCAACACCAGCAGACTTTTATTATCAGAGAAGTAAATTCCCAAAGTAAAATGTTTTTGAATACATAAAAAATGCCCTGCTTTACCTGCAGAGGAAACCGGATTAGATTTCAGTTAGTGATCATAATTAGATGAGCTGGACAACCGCTGGAGGTGAACAACAGTGTAATGAGATTTCAGAAGTCTGGTCGCTGTCTATTTGGTCAGGCTCATTAATAGAAGACACACATCATGTTGCTTTCACACACATACGTAAACATTCTAAATGTGTCACAGTTTAGTAGCACGATATGGGATCTTTAAGAGTTAACAGAGAACACTGTCATGTTATGTCAGGTAATGAAACTGTTGACATGCTGTGAGTATTTGAGTTAAATGCCAAGATTCTTATATTATTTAGAATAACTTTTCATAGTCATCAAGTGGAAACTACGTAACCTCATATCACAACAAAAATGGTAATACAGTATATCTGAATGTTTCGCTGCTGCTGACAGGATACAGCAGACAGCTCACACATTTTGTCCATGTAGTCAAATATAAATGGTCGTACTTGTCCCTGGCAACAACAAAATGAAATGGGTCTCCCACGCCAACTTCTTGGCAACAAGCTCCACATTTTTTTAGAAATAATATCCTTTTTGCCAGGACGAGATTTGTACTTCCTTCTCCAGACTCCGGCTTTTAGAAATAACACTATTGTTTGCCAGAACTTCCTGGCTGCCACAGGAATTCATCTTTTCTTTCTAGATGTGGTTTCTCATTGTATCACAGGTTTGTTTCCAGCATAGAAAGACATCATTTAGGTACGTTCCTGTTAGCGAGCTGTCATTAACATGGTGGAGTTATCAGCAAATTACTTTACAACAAATTAGACATGACCAGTATTGTCACAGCAGCACTTGCTGTGCTAATTTGGAAGCTCATTCTAACATATAAAACACATGTTTAACAAAAACATTCAACCTACTACAGCAGACCAGTTCCAGTGGGGAAATGAATATGTTATCTACAAAATGAACAATGGATGTCTGACCTCCTCCGTCTGTCTCTGAGGGTCAGCCTAGACACCTTATGGAGGAAACGTACAGTTTCCACTGCTTCTTTTCAAAATAAACGTCCAACATACAGTAGGTTTACTTAAACTTTAGGTTTAAGAAAAGATCATGCTTTGATTTGTTATGTATTTTGTTTTTCCTGTTGAAGGTATCAATACATTTCTGGACTACTGCCAGTCTGAACATTCCGATATTACCAAAAATGTGGGCAAGTAATATTATTTTGGACCATTTTTCATGTATGTTTCGATATAATAGTTTGTCATGTTTAATGTTTTCTCTGGATGATTTGTAGTTTTATAATATACACTCACCGGTCACTTTATTAGGTACACCTTGCTAGTACTGGGTGGTCTTCATCTGCTTCAAGGTTGGACGTGTTGTGCGTTCAGAGATGGTATTCTGCATACCTTGGTTGTAATGAGTGGATATTTGAGTTACTGCTGCCTTTCTATCATCTCCAACCACTCTGCCCATTCTCCTCTGACCTCTGACATCAACAAGGCATTTCCGTCCACACAACTCCCGCTCACTGGATATGTTCTCTTGTTGGGACCATTCTCTGTAAACCCTAGAGATGGTTGAGCGTGAAAATCTTTTTTGAAATACTCAGACCAGCCCGTCTGGCACCAACAACCATGCCACGTTCAAAGTCACTTAAATCCCCTTTCTTCCCCATTCTGATGCTCGGTTTGAACTTCAGCAAGTCGTCTTCACCACGTCTAGATGACGTAATGCATTGAGTTGCTGCCATGTGATTGGCTGATTAGCTATTTGTGTTAACAAGCAATTGAACAGGTGTGCCTAATAAAGTGGCCGGTGAGTGTATATTTGACTTAATCCCTTATGTGTTCATATATCAGTTATTTTGTCGTCTCTAGTTGTTGTTGCCCTTTTTCATATTTTGTCCCGTCTCTGGGAGGATATCAGACAATGTTGTCCAGCTCTGCTCTGATCGGTCCAGTTAGTAGATTGACAAACAAATACATCTATTTTTCTATATAATGATTTTAAACAATAAATATCTTTGACGATTTGTAACTAAAAATGTTAGAACTTAACCTGTGATGTGATCGATTAGTGCTTGTGCAACAATGACTTGATATTGCCTCCCGTGATTGGTCCAGCTGAGTGACCTGATTGACTTCCAGTCAAGCAGATCACCAGCACCTGAGTGGTGATGTGTCTGTGTCCACATACTGCCTCTTCTGCTTTGTGACGCTGACTTGAAGATTCCTGACAAAGATGTCTGTTAAATCAAAATGTTGCTTCATTAAAACTGTTGGGAGCTACCGATTTTTTGATTTGTTACGTAAAATAAGCACGCTTGTTACGTAACTTGCGTATTAGAGGCATTAGTTAAGAATGCAAGTTACGTAACAAAAGTAAGTTGAAATAAGTCAGTGTTGACTTGGTTTCACACGGGACATGAACAGTGGTCTCCTGGGTGAAAGTCTTGTTTGATCCACCCTGACCTCCCTACGCAGACGTTCTTTACACTACGTCAGTTGCTCTGAGCATCTAATAATGATCTGATGGGTTTACATTGAGTTAGTTTAAAGCCCGGTGCGTCTCAAACAGACACTAAAGAGTGCCTCGGTGCATCGGCATCAGACGGAGAGGAGCACTGACCAAGCGTCGGTGTTGTCGACTTAGAAGTGAGAAGTGACTCCTAAAGATATGTTTCAGTAGTGTGTGTGTGTGTGTGTGTGTGTGTGCGTGCGTGCGTGCGTGCGTGCGTGCGTGCGTGTGTGTGTGTGTGTGTGTGTGTATATGTGTGACGGTCCAGTCTGTTTTTGTGCCTCCAGCTCTTCTCTGTGACCCCCCATGACTTATTTAATAGGTTTCATACTGGACCTCGTGGACACACACATTGTTTCATACACACACACACACACACACACACACACACATGCATTGTTTCATACACACACACACAAACACACACACACATACATTAAGGTGCACGGTTTAATCTGTTATTGTTAACAGCGGTGAGCAAGCTTCAGTCCATCTGGTTACTCACAGCAACAGACTACATTTATATCTCAGTGTAGATGTATATGTGTGTGTGTGTGTGTGTGGGTATGTGTGTGTGTGTTTCAGGATTATTTGTGGGATTTAATAGATGTTTTTGTGTGTGTGTGACGTAGGCGGTGTGTGTGTGTGTGGGTGGCTAGACTGCTGTGCCTTCTGCACCCTGTGGACAGCTGAGATGAGCCACAGTGCCCTACCTGCCTACACACACACACGCACACACACACACACACACACACACACACAGGGACATGCAGACAATAGAGATGAGCAACGCTGCTGCATTCACACTCTGTGGGCTTATCTCTCTCTCACACTCACACATGCACGCAAATGCAAACACACCTTTTATTCAACAAAAACCTCACAACATATTAACACTAACAGAGGTATTAAATCACGGCTAAAACCAACATTGTTCTCACACTTAATAACACCTAATACCCCTGTAGACACACCTGCATTTTAGATCCTGCTTGGATGCATCTTTGTGGATGTTTTTAAGCATCACTTTTATGTCAGAGGTCACAGCACAGTCAAGGACACTCAGCAGTCGAGAGCCTAATTCATGGTCTAGATCCACCGAAGCATGCGGCCAACAAAGTGGACTCTTACTGTAAGAAGACCTAAGGGCTGAACCTGAGACAACATTAATAGTTTGGGATGCTCCTCTGCGGCTCGTAAAGTCAAATCTATTCATGCTTTTCACCAGGAGGCCGCCCTCAGATTTGCCCTCCAGATGTCTGAGCTCCTCTCGCTGTCACTAAGGGTGAGCCCAAAACACCCTGGGAGGGGAAACCACCCAGAGTTCACGACCATAGGTGAGGGCTGGAACCTAAATTGACTCATAAATCAAGCATTTCCCCTTCAGGTTTAACTCCCTCTTTCTCCATGATAGCCAGTCTGGTGCTAAACTTGCATTACTGCTAACGCTGTAGCAATCCACAATATGTCACTTCACCTGCAATTCATTAGTCCACCATCACTGCAGTGAGCGCTGTTAGTGGGGGCTCGGTGTTAAACATGCAAAGTCATTTAAAGTCACATAAAGTCATCGCCCTTTCAGAGAAGACACTGACATGTGACGGGTCCGGATCGGAGGTTCATTAAAGACAAATTGATAATGTGAATGTGAATATGACGGTTTAGAAGAGGTGTGTTTTCTTTATTTTTTTTGTGACTATTTAAAGCTGACAACACTTGAACTCGTGTTTTGAAGGATGCAGTCTGATCTCATTATTTCTCAGATACGTACATGACATTAATGCGTAAAGGAGAATGTATGGAAATCAGATATTTGAGTATTAATTTATTATATATATGATGAGTGATCATACAATATGATATATATATATATATAGATTTATATTCAAGCTTCTTCTATCTAACAAAGTATTTCCTCATACTGTCTTAGAGATCATATTTAATGACTTAATGTAGATATAAAATAAGCCCATAATGTCTCCAGGGAGATGAAGTTAAAAGCTCCTGTCACAAGGCAGAATCCCTTCACATTTTTATTGGGATCCATAATCTTATTATAAAGTAACAATGTTGACAGAAAGGCTTGTGTGCTAATTATTTCCAACTGTGTCGTCAGAAACTCAACACGGCTCAGAGAGCTTCATACAGTTTGGACCTGACAGTTAGAGAAAAGCAATTTGTGTGGTCTCTTCTTCATCACCTCCCACCCGCCTCCGCCTGTGTATTCACGTTTTACATACACAAGATACATGTAACAAACATTGAAGATGAAATGAAGAAGTCTGACCTCATTTATTTCAGATCAAACTGAGTGTTGCATCCTGTTGTGATTTGATTGTTTAAACTCTGTTAAAGGTATCTTGTCTTTCTTTAAATAAACATCATTGCTTCTTCCTTAATGCATTTAATCAATTACTCATTCATGATTTAATAGGATTCCACGCATTGATGTGAGTTGAAACGTACATCTCAGAGTTACATTAAAAGACGTTCAGTATTGCGTGGAGCATAAAAATGCTGCTGGTCATTCTTTTTCATTCAATATTCAAACTAGTTAATGTTATTTGCTGCAAACATCCCAAACATCCCAAACATCCTCCGAACCGACTGAAGATGTGATATTCTTTATCATAGAGAAGCTTAAGGGGTGCATTTATCTCCTGGGTCTCTCTTGTGGTTTCTGTTCTTCCTGAAGAGGTTTACTCTGATGATCTCATCTAGAGGGAGACTTTAACTACGCCCCTCTCTCTCTCTCTCTCTCTCTCTCTCCTGTTGATTGCTGTCTCACTTGACTCAACAGCACTCAAGTCATCATCATGTTTTCAAGATCTATTAGTTCGAGCAATCAGGTGATTCACCGCTGTATGGATCTAATCCAGCTGTAAATATCCACATCATTGTAAACATACTGGTTACAAACTTAACATAGAAAACACTTGTATTTTACGACAGGTCAGTGATTCAATATACGGTTTGTAACATTGAACTGTTTTAATTTCATTTGATACATTATACAATAAGTGTAAAGAAAACCTCGGCCAGTTTTCACTGCAAGAATTTAGTTAGCCAGATGTGATGGCCCTCTATAGAAAGTTTCTGTGGGCTTTAATATGCTACAGGGCACACTGCTGTGGCCGTGTTTTTGTTTCTCTCTCTCTCTCTCCTCTCTTCTTACCTACTTCTTTTTCAGGAGGAGCACACCTGAGACGGTGCACTGATTAAGGGAGGGAAGAAACGGGCGGAGGAACGGTGCGTAATGGAGCACACTCACTGGCACTGGGCTCGGGAGACTCCCGTCTCGTGTGACGGCCCACTGCGTGAGATGGCCCACTGCGTGAGACGGCCCACTGCGTGAGACGGCCCACTGCGTGTGACGGCCCACTGCGTGAGACGGCCCACTGCGTGAGACGGCCCACTGCGTGTGACGGCCCACTGCGTGTGACGGCCCACTGCGTGAGACGGCCCACTGCGTATGACGGCCCACTGCGTATGACGGCCCACTGCGTGGCTGGCCCGGCGTCTTCCCCTTCTTTGGTTCATTTAACCGGCCTCTCCAACCCTTTGTTTGTTCAGTTATATTTTTGATAGTTACTTTTGTCCTGATTTAAAATAAATTGCTGGTGTTATTTCCACATGACTGTCTCTTGGCGTCCTTTCATGTGCTTCGGTTTCTCCTCAGCCTTCGTTTGCTTGTTTGAGAGGCCGTAACACTCTACACCGCGTCTACAGAGGAGGTGTAATGTGAGCAGCAGCTTCAGTCCTCCGTCAGTGTCTACACATGATGAGGTCACCTGCGTTTTGGCAGCGCTCGGGGGCCAACGAACAATCACCGGAGTTAAGAGCTTTACAAGAAGAAGAAGTACAAGATGTTGGAATCATTACAGCGACCAGCTGGATTCAAACTGAAGCATTGAGAGGCAGTAAAGAGTGAAGGAGAAGTGTGTGTGTGTGTTCTCCTTCCCCTTCTCTCTCTTCTTCTGTTCTCTTATCCTCTCTTCACCTCTCCTTATTTATTCATGTTCATACTTTTCTCCTCGTCCCTTTCTTCTTCTCCTCCCTTCTATTCTTTCCTTTATCCCTCTCTCCTTACCACCCTCTCCATCCTCTCCTGTCTTCTTATCCTCTCTTCACCTCTCCTCTTTGTAGCTCCTCTTGTCTCCATTCATTCCACTTTACCTCCTCTTCTCATTCTCTCCTCTCTTTTACGTGTTTTCCTTCTCTTGTCTCCTCAGTTCTCTTCCTTCTGTGTTCCCTCCTCATTTATTCATGTTCATCCTTCTCCCCTCTGTCCTCGATTATTTCCTTGTCTCCTTACCCCTCTTCATTCTCTTCTGTTCTCTTTTCTCTCTTCACCTCTCCTCCTTCTCCTCCTCCTCCTCTCTACCCTTTATTGTCTTCTCTTTCCTCCCTCATCTGATTCTTTTCTCTCTTTTCCATTCATTTTTTGTCTTCTCCTCCTTTTCTCCTCACTGCTCCTCCTCCTCGATCTGTCCTCTTTTCCTTTAGTGTTCAAAGTTCTTGGAGGCTATATGAGTGTGTTAGAGAGAGAGAGAGAGAGAGAGAAAGAGAGAGAGAGAGAGAGAGAGAGAGAGCAGCATCAGTATTCACCACAGTACTTATCTTCCTGTGATAGTCCTCCCCCCGGAAGTGTGACTGTGTGTGTGTATGTGTGTGTGTGTGTGTGTGTGTGTGTGTGTGTGTGTGTTAGCAGTGAGTCTCATAGTAGGACATTAGTAGTCATCTGCCATCTTCCCTCCCTGTCCCTGAATTCTCGTTGCTCTCCCTCTCGTTCTTCTCATTTCTTCTCACTTTCTCATTTATGCAACACACCTCATTGTCCCTTTCTCTCTTTCTCTCTCTCTCGCTCTCCTTTTCTCTCTCTCTCTCTCTTACAAGTCAGCCTATCAGTTTCTGTGCTATTATGCTATATCTTTCTATCCGTTGCAAATGATCCAATATCAAATTAAACTAAACTGGCACTCGCCAAGTGCACGCCAAGGTGTGTGACTTTAAAGACAGAGCCCAGCTCACAGCCGGCGGTACCGTGAGGCGGTCGGCTTATTATTAACACGGTGCGTTTCCGTGTAACGTGTCGGCGGATGCCTGTCTCATTCAGCAGCCTCGTTATGGGATGGAGAAGGCGAAGGAGAGGCCTCAGGGGTCAGAAGTAGGATGACGAGACTTCCTGAAAAGTCCAGGACAGCCTTGACTTACGAGCAGATGTCCTGAATCCCAAATCCTGTCCTGTTTGTCGACTTGTTAGACTAAACCAGAGTTTTGCTTAATTAGAGCCTAATAAAACATTAAATACTGATCGTTATAAAACATCATTTTGGTGTTCCCCACAGACGGACACTGTTGAGTCTGTAACCTGCATGAATTATGACCGTTGTAGTTTTTTTTTTGCCGTTTACAGTCGTGCCACGAATTGATGAACAATGCCTATAGCAGCAACACAGAGCTAAGATGTTGTTGAATTAAAACATTTACCGAGGGAAATTAAAGCACTCATCGTTGACATGGAGATCTGGGAGCTGCTGGACATCCAGCCAAAATACAAAAATCATTTCTGCAGGTACCGGGAGGAGTGGGGAGGGTTTTACCCACGGATCATCGCTGCCTTACGAGATCCACACAAAACATTTTGCAAAGTCTGCAGGAACAAAACACTACTAGTGTTATTATGACTGTTCATTTACACTGAATGTAATGTACTAGAGGCCACGCCTACGTCCACGTGACTACACCCACGCCCAACTCCCCCGTTCTCGTGTGGTCACCCTGGTCAGTCAGAGGTCAGGCTAAATCCTACCAAACAGCTGTGGATCCTGTCTTTTAGCCTCCAGGCACCGCTCCCATCAGTCTGGATGAGAGCTCTAGCTGAAATGTAAATGTCTGTTTGTTTCCCTCCTCTCTCGCCTCCTTCTCCAGACAAAGCGTTCGGTCCTGATGAGGCAGCAATTTCAGATGGAAATAACAGTGTTAGGGGAGATTTATGCTCACCTCCATCACTCCCACGCTGCCCACCTCCGCTGTTATGTTCACTCGCTGTGTTTATATGTAATCTAAAGTCATGTGACCTCCTGCTGCTCTTAAGATCCCAGCGAGATCTGACGGCTGGGAGACCGAAGGAAGGATTGACATAAATGGTGGGATTTATTGATCGTAGAGGGAACGCAGAGGCATTACAGCCAAAAAAGAATGAAATAGCACCAGTTATTATAAAGTTAAGTCACGGTGCTAACACAGAGCTCAGAGAAGGTCAAACAGGAGGTCCACCATGAGTTTCTATTGTTATATTTACAGGCTGACAGATGTTTGCAGTAAGCACTCACTGAACAGGTTGCGTTTGTATTGGCTAGAGAAACTGCTGCAAAAGCCCCAAAACATCAACCCTGATCATCCATATCGATTCTGGAGGAGGTGAGATGCTCATCCTCCATCTGTCCTGTACTCACAACTATGACATCAATCTGTCTACATCTTTTTTTAGGCACAATCATTGGCTCTGTTCTCCAGCACACTGGATTTGAAGTGTAACGGTAACTGAGGTTAAAGCGCTGACTTTAATCCGAGGGTATTCACATCCATGTCGGGTTAGTAGTGTAAACTGTGGCCCTTTTTATACATATTCTGGAGCTTAACCTCTTTAAGACCAAGGAGCAGTATGTGTGGAGGGGTCAGAGCTTCAGTGTGCTATGAGCTTGTCAAGTAGTTCAGTAACGTCTGAAACAATGCAACGTCATCCAATCGAATGGGAGCAAGCAATGGGTGGCGTCACATCAGAAACCTCAGATGAACTCATGTTTACCTCTCATACCTGACCAACCTGATAACCTCTCCTCTCATTACAGAGCCTGTCATTCCTCACCTGTCCTGTAGCTGCCCTCGGTGTTCTCCTCTCACCGCCGATCACCTGACACCTGCACACCTGCCCCCCGTTCCCTCATCAGTAGCTCAGTATTTATATACCAGGCCCTTTCCCACCTCTAGTTACCGGCCTGCTCTGTGGTTCGGCTTTCCGATCTTGTCCTTGTTTGGTCTGATTACTGACATCTGCTCTGAAAAACAACCATTTTAAAGTCTTTTGAACTGATATGAGTGCTGCTTTTGATTCCTCACATCTGGGTTCAGAGACATTACGGTGGAGGGCATCAAAATCGATGGACTCCTGTCTTGTCAGTCCAGAGACTCTGTAAATAAAAACATAAATTAAGAAGTGCTTCTTTTTGCTAAGTCAACTCAAGAGTTTTTAACAAACAAGAAAAGACCATTGAACTCGTTCCAACTTTCTCTCAGTGAAAAACATCTTCCTTGAATCATCAGCCAGACATTGATCCACACTACTTGGTTCCAGCTATCAGCGGGACTAGGATCCTCAACATAGACAAGGCTACCAAGGAGGTTTTTAGGACAAAACATCTAACAACACCCTCAAATTAAGGCCAAAGCCAGCCTCTTTAAACTCATAGTCATCACTCAAATCCAACGTGCTGCAGTCCAGAACAGAATCCTGTCACTGTCCCACATGTCAGAAGCAATTGTGTGTTTAACGGCTACTTTTTGACAGTTTCCCCGTCGGTCATCTGCCTCAACATTACGGATGACTTTGTTTAGCTCAGTGTAGATTTATTCATTTTTCAGCCACTTTTCCAGGCCAGTGTTGCGACAGAATGAGCAGCCCAGTCGTCCTTTACCGTAGCAGCTTCCTTCAGTTATTCCAGGGGGATCTCCATATGCTCCCAGGCCAGATGGGAGATGTCCTCCCCCCCAGCATGTCCTGAATTGGCCCCCGGGGGTCTCTCCTCCCTGTAGGGTCGAGCCCGGGACATCTCCAAAGGGAGGCCTACTAGGTGCTCAGATCACATCAGCTGGCTTCTGTCAGTGCAGAGGAGCAGCTGGTCCACATCCAGGTCCTCCTGCACCGTTCAGCTCCTCACGCGCCTCACAGACTCCCTGACTGTTTTTACTCTTTTATTTACGACAGAATAAAACAAGCAGACTTTATTTATATAGCACTTTTCAAAAGTTTGAAAAGATGGATATAAAAGAGACGGATAAATCAATACAGAACAAATAAATTAAGTGCACAGCACACAAAATAAAAGTTATGGAATAAGGAGATGGGTGTTTTGTTGCTTTGTAAAAATGTGCACTGTTTTGTCTTCTCTGAGAGTTTGTGGGAGGAAATCCAAAAGCACCTTCACCTTTAGCTTTCATCCAGAAGTGCCGATGATCTGACCCAGAGGTCAAAGGGCAAAACAACTCCTTTAAGTCTGAACATGAACCTCATATGTCAAGGATACGTGTTTTAAAACAATCCTAATAATGACAGAGAGCCAATGGAGAGACAGAGACAACTATAGAGAAATGTGTGATTTACACTAAGTTCTTCTTTAGGCTGAATAAAGGCTCTGATTTTAGTGATGTTCCTTCACTGGAAAAAGCCTCGTTGCACACATTAAAGCACGTATAAATAACACGACATATTTAGGACAATCCGTGTGTCATGATAAGAGACAGCTTGTCATTTAACGCCACGTCGTTACAGTGAAATGGTAGCAGTTATTTTTAAGCAACAAAAGCACTAAGCTCAAACAAAACATCATGGTTGGGCTTAAAATATGTATGTAAACTGAGTAAAATAGGTATGTTAACAACGTAACAGAAGCACGGAAAACACGTCTCAAACGTCACTAATGCAACTTCATAATAATTCAACAACACTTTGGGAACACTGGTGTCTGCAGGTTTTCTTCTACGTCACCAGCTGTGAGCGGAGCATATTCACGCTGATGCGTTTACATTGCAGTCGGTAGACTACATGGCGTGACATTGCCAAAAGCAAGAACGGCATTGTGATTACATGCAAAATGACTTACAAATTGCCGTCATATATTGTGCCATTTTTTAGACAGACCTGTCATTTAAGGTCAGATGCAAACTGTCTTCCCTTCTTCTGTTGAGAAAAACATGAGCTATGGTGTATTGTAAACCTTGGCGACCTGCAGAAGGTCATTTCTGCCTTAATCTTATTTGGACCTAAAATGATAGAAGTGTTGCTGAAGTTGTTTATATTTTGATGCAATCGCCGGACGTTTTTGACAGTTTCTGATTTTGATGAGCCGTGATACGGTGACTGTGAGGAGACGACAGCTAAATGTGAGATTGGAATGCATTTGGAGGATGTTTGAGTTGTTTGCTTACTTTAAATGATAAGAAGATTATTGTATTGATCCTGCTGTGAAGTAAGTTCACCGCACAGACAACAGTAACAACAGTAACAACAGGGAAAAGGAAATATGACGCACACATACTGAAATAAACAGAAACTATATTCCATAATAAAGAACTCAAATCTAATATTGTGTGTATTATTATGAAAACAAATATAACCGTATAAAGTGGAACGTTAGGGAAGGAAATCACAAGTTGAAAGGAAACAAGAGCTACAGATGCTAATAAAAACAGACAGTCATATTTATGTGCAAGTAAATATTTTATGGATCGGGGTATTAACCTCGGAGTTGTGGAATATTTAAAAATGTATATTCCCCAGTTTCACCCCAGTCATCAACCCTCATCAACACACACACACACACACACACACACATACATATTCAAACACACAAACACACAATTACCAGCAGCATGCTGTAATGAATAGATGTACTGAAGCCCAGCAGGTCAGTGGAGCTCTTGTGTTGTTATTTTGGCTCGACTGTCACTGTGAACGTCTTGTTTTACAAGCTGCCAGGTCAAAGTGTCGAACCACAGAAGAAGAATATAGTTGATGAAACTATCACATATAACAAAGTGTTAAAAAAAAAACGATCATCAAGCATCACACTCCAACCCGTACTTGCCAACCTTGTAACCTTAAAAATAGGGATTAGTATTTTTATGTTAAAGGGACTATTTGTAACTTTCAGAATTTCTTCTTAACAGCGACACCTGTGGCCGTGAAATCAAAGAAAGTGAGCGTTGGGCTTGCGCTTGTGCTCGCTCTAAATGGACATGAACGAGCATCGCTCAACACAGTGAGGCGACACACGTCAGCTAAAAGCACAATATCACTCTATATTTCAGCTGCTTGGCAGTAATGTTAGCTGACCAGACCAAGGTCTCTCCATGAATCAATGCTGATACTGTGTTTGCTTCTCCTGCCTCAGCGCAGGCTTCAGCAGCGGGGCTCCCCGGCGAGAAACTCGTCTCCCTCCGCCCGCAGCCGGAGAGAACAGGAAGACACCGGCAACCGGTCGGTAACGAGACGATAACGTTTCTCTCTGCGGAGCCCCGTCACTTCCCAAGACACGGGAAACCTCTGCTGGTCTGGAGGAGCTGCAGCAGTTATTTCTGACCAAACGTCCACTGAACATTCACTAGATATTCTCAGAGCTAAACTAACTCTTCTGCAGTGAGGAGTGAGCGCATGTTCACGTCTAGAGGTGGAGCGAGTACGCAAGGACGCGCGCGCTGTCTGAGTGAAGGCGAGCAGGCAGAGGAGACGAGACAGCAGCCACACGCAAGCGAGCATATGCGAGCGCGCATGTGTGGCGACCCGCTATATTTATACGCTTGGAAAGTTACAAACAGTCCCTTTAAACTTCTAATTTGACCTTTAATTCTCAGCAAAGAAAAGTGAATAGTGTGTTTTTAATACTGTAGAGTGACAGAAACAGGTTAAGCGTTAAAATGTGCGATACATCGTGAGAAACACAGGAGAATGATGACCCCGGGAGGGTTGGCAAGTATGCTCAAAAGCATATGCAAAAAGTTTATTTTTCATTGTGTTCTCCTTGTGTTGGGATGGAGGAAAGTTATGGTTATTGTTTTTATATACTTTGTAAGGTTATACTTCCTGATAAGATGTGTTTTGTATGTTCTGGCTTTCCCCCCTCCGATATCTATTCTGTCCATCTGCTGCAACAACAAAAACAACCTAAAACGTAAATAATGCAACCATCCGTCTCCGTGGCCAGTGAGATTTGGGAAAGATGTGTTCATAAATCAAAACATAAATCAAAGTATATCTCTGAAATGTGGCGGGAAAATGAGCCTTTTAATTGACGGGGCTGATAAACATCTGTTACTGTCACGTATGATAATGCTGCAGGATTATTAATGGACATGTTCGCAGCTCATAATCCTCAATATTACATTCATCACTGCTGTCACTGCTCACACCCAGCTGATGGAGAGTAGTCAGGTATGCCTTTAAGCTATGCCTCAGTAATACTGTGTGTGTGGGGGTGTGTTGTGGGGGGTTGGGGAACAGGTGTCAGCTCTACTTGACATGGACACTCTTCATCATTCCCTCTTAGGAGTCTGAGCAAGTGGTAATCTTCCCCTCTAACCCCCTCTCTCTTTTTCTTTCTCTGCCAGTCATTCCCTATGTCTCTCGCTCTTTGTCCTCTCTCTCTCTCCTATTATATATGTTAGTCACTCATCCTTTCACTCTCTTCAGTGACTGACTGACTTTCGCCTACGGTCTCTCTGCAGTCAATCTATCTTTATTTTCGCCCTCTCTCTCCCTTCTGATTGACTCTTATCAAGACCTATTGGGGTGCTACGGGCAGCGCTAACACACACACGCACACACACACACACACACACACACACTAGCTGACATTTCCCAGCCAATCACAGAGTGCCTGGGGGGGCTGTGACTCAGAGTCACTGAGTATACGGGAGTGAATCAACAGCAATTTACTGCTGATGTGTTTCTGCCTTTGTGCATGACATGTATTCGTGTGTGTGTGTGTGTGTGTGTGTGTGTGTGTGTAGGCTAATTGCCTATATAGTCGAGGACTCCCATTGCGACTTGCAGTGTGTTGGTGAGAAGTCTTTCCTTGTGTCGAGTGCTGTTCAGGGGACATTTTGTATCAAAGTGTCTCACTTACAGTCTACAGCCGTCATCAAACATCAGCAGCATGCTAGTGACACGATAGCAAGCCAACAATAACTGTTCCATTCGTGTGTTTGAGCATGTGAAGTCTACACAAAGAGAGCAAACATACAAACTTCATCAGAGAAACGGTAATAGTAAAGAATCACATTTATGAAAATGGTGTTTTAAGAGAAATATAAAAGAGGAATCATTTTGTAAAATGTTTGTGTTTTGCATAATGGATACATGCAGTCAGTTATCGTCTCCTAAATATTACGTTTCATACAACTAAACTGCATTGTGAATTACGTTTTGAGGGAAATGTATTTTGCCGCAGATTGTGTTTGTTTTTGATGTATCACTAATACGGTCAACGGAAGTGTGCATAGGGAGGAGGTCAGGATGGATGAGAGGGTCAAACAAACACAGGACGTTCACCCAGGAGACCAGCAGTCAGAGTGGAGAGAAGAGCCGCGAGTGAGATGCTCCGGTTCGACGTATTCTCATCCAACGATTCGTATGATATAGTACCAAAAGTTATTTCTCATTTTTTCATGCATTCTCCTACGAATGGGTTATACACATTATGTATCTAACAGCCTCACCCAACAAGTCCTTTAATTGAAACAACAACATACATAATTCATAGCTTCACCCCTCCAGATCATCACATACAGGTGTTTTCTGATCTGACGCCACGCCGGCGGGATGACATTGTTTGTCAGCTCTTTCTTCAACATCTCTCCTCTTCTTGTTGTTTGCCTTCAGAGACAAACCAGCACACAAACGCAGTGGTAAGAAAGTTGTGGGATTACAGGAAAGCATGTCCAGGCTTAGAAACAGCCACATGGTGTACAGGGTAACACGGTTTTTGGCCCACTCCGCCGTGTCCTGCTGCGTCCTCTTTTGGCAAACTCTGAGAGAAACACAAGTTCTGAACTGCTCTTAATCCCAAATATAATGTTCCTGCTGTGCGCTCAGATTCGTACGCCACTTATCCAGAAAACTGTTATTCCCTGTAAGACGTGA
>CAKAOI010017564.1:0-45983 GCA_916701655.1 Sebastiscus albofasciatus
GTGCTCATATGTTGCGGTTGCCTGAAATTAGAGAGGATGGAATGAGGTCTTAGGTTGATGAGGAGCCATCCGCTATAAACCAATGTCATGCATTGATTTTCCTGGTAATGAGTTCCCAGAATGTAGACACATACGGAGGCGTTGAAACATACACATTATGGTACACGCACATTATGTCACAGGCACTCCTCTCTTCATGGAAACATATAAAAAGATAGGTAATGTGAACGTGCGTCTAAAATGTATCTAGAGATTATAAAAATATAATCTCTTAGGGGTTTATGTTCATCATTTTTTCAGCATGTCTTCAGAATTCATTGCAAACAGTCCTAACTTGAGAATTGTCAGTTAATTTCTTTTTGTTCTTAGCTGACCATATCATATCTCTAAAAGTGTCAGTTTCTAAGTAGCTAATGAATAACCCCATGCCTAACCCAGCTATGGCATGTGCCTCCAATTCTTGTTAATATTTTGCTGAAGTGGTGCATGCGCTTTTATTGCAAATCGTGCTCTGGCACAAATCCGAACTCTGTACTGTTCACCCCCTCGGAAATTAGTCAGGAGAGCCTCGCTTTCCTAAAGACTCTTTCTTTATCTCCACACCCCTCTCTCTCTCTCTCTCTCTCTCTCTCTCTCTCTCTCTCTCTCTCTCGCTCTCTCTTCCCCTGCTTCTTTCTCTCCCCTGCTGAGAGGATAAGGGCACTCCCACTCTTAGTCAACTGTAGAGCATTTACACTGAGGTAACTGTAAGGTTAGCTTGATCAGCTTTTAGTTTGGAAACTCTGGCAGCTGCGGTGGAATAGGTCCTCAGGCACTTTGGCTTACTACACCCAAACTTTTACTTTCTTTCAGTATTTACCTCAACTACCCGGTCATTCTACATGTGAAACCTTTCTCTTTTTTTTATCAATTATACAACAGGAAAGAGAGTCGCATCATGCGGTTGGTGCAAATGGATTCATTTTTATTCCTCACTTTGATGCTCTGAAGATAATTTCTTTTGGCATAGGTCATGTGTTTCTTTAGGAATATAATCAAATATTCCAGCAATCTTTATACTTAAGAATGGAGAGAAATTCCTCCGAGCGTGTTGACTCCCTGTACAGCTGCAATTCAGTCAGCTCCGCTCGCGGCAGCATATTCCAACACCAGCTTGTTAAACAATTTCAAATCTCAACGCCAACTCTAGCCTATTCATACAGTTACTCCCCCCCCAAGCCCTCCCTCCATCCTTCCATCCCTCCCTCTGTCCCTCCTCTGATCCCATTTCACAGTGGAACCATCAGGAGCTTATCCCGATCTCAGCCTTGGCCGGGGGCCCAAAAGCAGTGCACGGCCCGCCTGAACTCAGCTGTGAACTCTCAACCTTTCCCTCAGCGCCCTTCCCTTGATATTTCGCTGGCTCCCCCCCTTTGCTCGGACTCCATGTGTGCCTATTTTGGGAGGGTTTTGGATGAGCGCCTCGATATACAGTGGATGCTCTTATGCATAGTTTACAGGGCACGTCTAAACACACTCAGGGTGTCGAGTAGAGCTCAACAATAACATAAACTCTGTGCTATTATCCAGACAGCAGTCAGGACACCAACCAGCCAGTCAGCTAGCTAGCCAGGGAGTCACACTGCTGCACGCTGTCAGTCAAACAACTGTCATGTAGTTACCTCACCCATCAGCCAGCCAGCCATCATGAATGTTACAAAGCCGGGCTAACCAAGACAGCTCTGAAAATGTGTCCCACGAGCAGAAAAGGCGATTGGGTTAATTTCCCTTTTCTCACTTCGTTTTATAAACCACTAAGTATGTCAACTGGCACTGGCTGGTGGCTAATGATGGAGGTCCTAGCCAGAAAACTGTAAGTCTCTGTTTTAGTCATCACAGACACAAACCAGCAGCTTTACACTCGACAAGACCTCTGCTTTCCATGTCGCCCTCGGCTTACTTCCTCTCTCCCTTTCTCTCGATCCCTCACAACCCCTTCCAGCCAGTGTATTTTCCCCAGTATCAGGAGTTACAATAATGAGATTGGGGCTTTAAACACCTGAGCTCGGTCCATAGCGGTGTGTGCCACTGGTTATGCTATTCTGGCCTGCGTGGCCCTCATCCTGCTTATTCTTTGCTGACCTTGGGGGGGTCATGAGAGGGTCAGGATAAAGGCGCTGGTCCCAAGTATGTGCAGTGAAAAGCGCTGAACAATTTGTTTATCTAATAGTTTAAGTCAAAGCCAGAACTTGGGACTTAATGTGAGAAGTCTTATGAGCTTTGCTTTTGAAGAGGATGTAAATTGCTTTAAGGTGCTATTGATAACATCCAGCCACTAGATGTCACATTCTCCCTCCCCCGTTCCATTGCATTTACTTAACAACAAGTCGTTGCCAGGCACTTACCGTCAATCTCAGCAATTTATCCGTTTTTTCCACACTAACTGACGACCCAGAGATACCATGTGATACCAACGTTGTTTTACTATTGGCTCACAAGGCTTGTTAGAAGTGGGAACCAAATGTCAGACATCTTCATCATTTTGAGAGACCTTTAAGTAAATAACCATTTACAAGACTGGAAGCATGTTCGGTATACTGGGTATATACAGTGTATTTATTTTCTTGATAGACGTGTATGATGGGGCTTCATCTATGAATGAACAATTTAGTTTCTTATTTGAAGTAAAGTCAGACCGGCTCCCTGTCTTCAGATGATAGAGAGCTCTAAATGTCCAAGACAGATGCTTAAAAGGTTTCCTCTGTGGAATTTATGCTTGTACATAGATGATGGCTTTGGCTCTATGTCCACAACGGGCAGTGCTGCTGGTGATGTTAGGCATGCTGCGCAGGTAATATTAGATAACGTACCCGGCCCTGTCTGGGAGCAGCGTGCAGCCGAGTCGCTGACAGGACTGAGGTGCTCCGTGGCTGTAAACCCCTACCTTTGCCCGTGTCGCTGTGTGTCGACCCAGCACAGGGAGCTAGAGCTAGAAGTGTCATCGTATCAACTTTCAACTGTGTTCACAGAGAGAGGGAAGGAGATAGGAAGGTAGGAGAGGTCTGCTCCGTGGGAAAGAACTGGCAAAGGTTTATGACACTCTGTTGGCTGCTCATATTTTGCTCTGAAGAGATTTGACCGTTTGTGCGCGTGAGCCCACACGTGTATGCTTGTGCATCTGTGGGTATATGACTTTCTCCTCTCCTCTCTGTGTTTGTGTGTGTGTGTGTGTGTGTGTGCGCATGTGTGATCTCTGTGACACACATCCCCTTTATGAGAGGCGCATCACACTACAGATGACCCTGTTGGATGGCGATGGTCCTTTTAACTACAGCACCCTGATGCAATCCGCTGTAAATACATTAAACCAAGCTGCAGAGGAGGAAGCTGCTTATCCGTCCCCTCTCCCTCTTTCTCCATCTTTCTCCCCCTCTCTTGCTCTTACTCTATCTTTATCTCTTTCTCCCTCTCTCCCTCTTGGTCTCGCTCTCATTTGCTTTATGTCTGTTTCACTGCATTTGTCTCAATCTCGTTGTTCTTTTTATCCACTTTCTGGTTCCCCTCCCCTTTCGCTACCTCTATCGGAAAGCACTGCATGCAGACACTCCCCAGTCTCTAAGCTTCGCTGACTTTAAACTCTGCCGATATGGTTCACCCCCCCCCTTTTCTCAGCATTACTGCCTGCCGACCACCTTTACCACCAACCCAACCTCGTCGCTTGTCACCCTGGCCGGCCAGAAGTCACAGCCCAAACCTGCCTGCAGGTCACAGGGAGCGCCAAAGGTGCGATGAGTGACGTGGCACTCTGGCTGACCCCTGGCAGCTTGGCAGGGTTGCCTCCCTAATGAGATTAGCTGGGTAATGCCGACTCTGTGTCTGTTTCTCCTGCCGCCCAGCCCGGCCCACCCTGGGGCTCTTTATTTAGCCAGCAGCAGGACAGGGTATGCCAGCATTCGCAGGTCGAGGGCAGGACAGGACCCACAAGCCCACTGCCCTCCCTTGTCCCTTTCCCCCCACCCCATCTATCTGGACTGTCCAGCCTGGGTTTGTAGCTGCATCATTCTGCTGTTGCATTGTTTTTGTCTCTTGTTGTGGCTCAAACTCCCTTAATATATCTCTGTCCGTCCCACTCTGTCTCTGTGACTTAGCGTATCTCACTCATTCTGTTTCTGTCTGCGTCTCTCTCTGCTCTCTCATTCATTAGGCACACAGGTAAAAGCGCCCTTTTAATGGCTGGACTGAACAATACTGGGCAATGATCAAACAATGCCCTGATCCCTTGAAACACACACACACACACACACACACTGCCCCCGAGCCAGGCGTCCGAGCAAGAAACCCGGGAACCTTCGGCTCCCATGCGTGTACGTGTGACTGGCTTTGATGATTGCTCATAGCAGCGGAAAGTGCAAAGCTGCTCACTGTACCGCTCTGCGAAGACACACAGACTTAAGACAGTATTACCAAAGCTGTGGCCACCAGCCTGGAACTAGTTAGGTGGCCAGACACCTAGTTTGCACACACAAATATAAAAAATTTGCAGAAATCTTCATTCAGAGCGTGACGCTAAATTTACTTTCTCTGTATTACTATAACCCTCTTTGCCTCTTCAGCCTCTTTTGTTCCTTTGTTTAGGTGGCTCTGAGAGATGTTATTAGTACCCCTTATTAGCAGCGAGCGAGTTTAAGTGCCAATTAAACGCCTACAACTTTGTCACCGTGACAGAGTGTTTTTATGAGAGGGTCCTCGACAGACAGGGGGGCCTCCCGTGGCACAGGTGTGCCCCTCTCAGCTCTAGGGTCACTTTCATCCTGGAGTGTGTGACAGCTCCTGTGAGTCTGACAGTGCTGTGCAGCCCCAGCCCAGGTGTCCAGGTGTTCTTACTTTCTGAATGCGATCATGTGAGTGTGTGTGCGCACCAACACCTGCTTGGCTGTGGCCCTGGGGCACAGACAGGTTCAAGTTCCACCCAAACAAACATCCTGTACCAATCGCTCATTAGACGTGTGTGTGTGTGTGTGTGTGTGTGTGTGTGTGTGTGTGTGTGTGTGTGTGTGAATGTATGTTTGTCTGCATGTGTGTAGCCAACATGATAATACTGTATGCCCTCTGTACTCATCATTTACACTGAGGGATTGTGTTACCTAGACGTGTCAAAGTCTGCTTTTGTGCCGACAGGCAGTCAGCTCGCTCTTCACCTTGTGATTGCTCTTGATCACACTGGCATCAGGTTCTGACATTTTGTGTCCCAGCTCATCTCTGGCCACGTGAGAACGCCGCGGACAAACGTGTCATCCTCAGCCAAGAGCAATATTTTAGAGAGGTGAATTAGCTTTAACCCGAATCCCATTCTTTGTGCTCCAGTTTAACACCTCTCTCTTTCATATAGACATGCCAGAATGCACGCTGAAAAGACCTCGCTCTCTCTCTCCTCCTCTCTCTTTATCTGTCGCTCCAGCACACAGACAAGTCACAAAATACACGCTGAAAAGAACAGAGATACACATGCACACACACGCGCCCGTGCACGCACGCAAACACACACACAGCCGTCCCCCCACCCCCATATCACATTGCTGATATGAACCTTTAGAAAAGAGAAAAGAAATCCTGTTGAATGAAATGAAATTGTGAGGTGGATTTAGAGGCCTCCATGTTAATCTCCAAAGAGAACTGCAAACATAATAGCCATGCAGTTGGATGTACAAGAAACTTAATTAACCGGAGACCTTGTCCATAGATGGCAGGTCAAGGGAATCTCACCCACGCAGCTCCGCACAGCCGAGTCGAGGCATTGCTCTGCATTTCTACAAACTGAAAATCTCCCTCAACCTTTAAAACTGTGTTTACGTCTTTATAAGTCCACAAGTACATACAGTATTTCCCTGTATATGTATGGATTGGCATCACTATGTGAGTGGCTTATCCAAGCTGTGTTCCCATCTGCAGCTTTCACTTTTGAGTTGCCAATTCAAAATTTCTAAGTGATGACATGCGTAGTGGATTTATTTTTATTGTTAAACTGTATTCCTTGTAAATGTTTCTTTTACTTATTTTTTATACCTCTGTGCCGGTGACAGATGTGGCCGGAGGGATTATGTTTTCGGGTTGTCTGTCTGTCCGTCCGTCCGGGCCATTCTTGTGAACGCGTTATCTCAGGAACGCCTGAATGGAACTTCTTCAAATTTGGCACAAACATCCACTTGGACACAAGGATGAACTGATTAGAATTTGGAGGTCAAAGGTCAGTGTGACCTCACAAAACATGTTTTTGGCCATAACTCAAGAATTCATATGCTAATTATGGCAATTTCACACAAATGTCTGATAGGATAAAACAATGAAGTGATGACATTTTGGACAGACATGGATGTTAACTCCAACTTGACTGGTTGGCGGAGGCATATAACAATGAGGCATAAATTCTAGTCTTGTCTTTGGTTCTTGTAATTTTTATCTTGTGAATTTTGAAGCCTTTATGTGTCTTAAAAAAGGCGGTTGCTAGTAAGTGGCTAAATGAGATTACTAAACGTCATCACGTTGCCTCGTCCGCCTTTACGGCGTCGTTGTGTATACTTGCACTCATGCAACATGGTGTAGTTAATTTATAAAATAGAAAATGTCAGTGAGCACGTTTCCAAATCTTAAACAGTATCGGGTGCCAGGTAGTAGTAAGAACAGAAGTTTCAGCTATAATCAGAATAAACCAGAATAAACTAAAAAAGACATTTTATCTGTGAGTGGCAGTGATTTGTTTCTTCTGTAGTTCATTTATAGCCTAATGTTAGCTTTTTACCTCTGGCGATTGCATTTAAACTTCAAAAATCATAGAAGTGGTGTTCATTTGTGGAGATTATCTTACTGAACAAAATGTGTAAGTATCATAAATGTGTTGAGTTTATTTTCTGCAATAATCCAAAACCCAAAGGAAAAATCCCATTGGCTTTTTGGTGAGGGAACCAGGGTGATGCTAACTTCCTGGTTGGCCTACAAAAATACATCATCCCTGCAGCACTCTATCTGCATCTCTGATATTTCCTATGAACTACAATGGACTGCAGACTAGTGTGGTTCTGTTCTGGCACAGTGGTTAATTTGGTTAAGGAGAGGGAAGTAAGTTTGATTTAAACTGTCCATTCTGTTTAGCTCAGTTGCAAACAAGTTGACACTAACTTTATTACTCCATGTGATATTAATAAAAGAAAGCCCCAAGAGTTTGTGAGAGACATTCTGTGAATGACAGCCTTCTTGTTGATGCACTTATGCACATCTGTCTTGTTGCTTTGAGTGTGTGGTCGGGTTATCCTTCTTTACCACAGAGTGTGTGTCACAGGGCATGGTGCCCAGTTCAGGATGTGTGGGTCAGCCCATCATAGTGTGCCCCTAAAGGGATACTGGAGCAGGACAGCCCCTAGCCATATGGCGGCGGGCCCTGGTACGTTGGCTGGCCAGTCGCTTGGACCGCAGCGCACACGCACACACACAACAGCCACCTCCCCGGAGACTGAAGACTGAGGCTTTGTTCAGTATGCTAGCGGAAGAGGGTTTATGGAGTCTTGGAGCTCTGAACTTTACTTTGCTCCAGGCCTCACACACTGAGTAGAAGTAAAGAGTGTCATATTTAAAGATGCCTACAAAAATGAGCTACAAGGTGGACGATAAAGTTTGCAACACGGCATTCAAATTGCAGACCTCAGTTAATTGGGAATTTGAATTCTTTCTTTTTAGTATTTTTTGGCACAATTTCCAGGATTTGCACATCTAGACTAGACTAGATCAGCCAGTGCCAGAAAAGAACACAGGAAAAGAAAAAAGTAAACAGGATAAAGGAGTAATTTTAAGAGTGTGAGTGTCGGTGGGGGTAGAAAGAGTGAGAGATAGAGAGAGTGAGTGCATCTGAGGTGGAAAGTGTCAGAGGGTTAGAGTGAGATAAACAGATTAAGAAAGTAAGAGAGGGAGAAGAGGATAAAGCAGTCAGAGACACAGAAAAAAAAATAAGGGCATGAACATCTTGTAGAGAAAGGGAGAGAAAAGAGCAACCAGAGAGAGAGGAAGATAGAGAGAGGATCCCTCTGGATGTGGAGATTGTAACATCACACTGTAGGGTCCCTTATGGGACAGCCGCAGACGGAGCACACTCCCTGCTGCATGCAGGAAGAGGAAGCTTTGCCAGCATGGAAAACACACAAGAGAAGAACGAGAGACGAGCGGAGCAGAGAAAAACGCAGTTCCCCCCAGAGACGAAGTGGGAATTTTTCTGCTAGCACAAACACTATGTAGGCAGATAGCTGAGAGAGAGAGAAGAGGGGAGGAGAGATGGCAGGGAATAAGTAAAAAGAGGGATGCTGGAGGAAGGGAGCGGTGGGATGCACAGTGGGAATGGTGGGAAAGTAGAGGAGAAGAGTTCAGAGAGGAAAAGCAGAGGGGTAATACTAACTGCAGAAGTCAGATAAATTGATTTGTAACATAATGAGAATAGACCTTAGAGTTCTTAGTGTACATCAGTTAAAGTAGTGTAACATTATATAGTGTATGAGGCACAAAATCATCACGTGACTAAAGACGGGTTTTTTTGGGGGGGGGGTTTTACTAATAGCACTAATACTATACTACTAAAAAATAATATTAATGAATGTCCATGCTCACCTTACACTTGGTTTCCACAATACACCACAGTTTATGCCTTCACTGGTTGAATTTTTGACCCTTGGTGCAATCACTGCTCCGATCATCATGGCGAACACTGTGGAAAACTATTAAGCCTTTATTATGGGGTGTAACCTTCGACAACCACTTTGTGTATTAGGATGCCAAACATTAACCAGATGATGTTCAATACAATATCTATATATAGCTATATATATATATATATATCTTTAATGCATGTGTGCACTGCTGGGTAAGTGTGGAGGAGGGCAGATGAAAAGTGCCATTAAAGCGGAGTAACCTAAGTGGTGTGTTAGTGCAACTCAGGGGTCATCAGAGAGGCTCTGATCATAGGTCACAGTGTGCTGCTGTGAAATGGGACATTACCGCTCACCAATACAGCAATAAATACAGAAAGAAACTTTAACTGCTGTAAAATATGAGGCAGCCCCTCTCTTTTCGCGTATGCATGACTTGGGGTGTGTGCGTACGCACACAAGAACGCATGTGCTTAAGTGTGTGTCTGCGGTTTTGCTTGAGGGAGGGAAGAGGATGGGGTTAGGGAGGGGTTTAATATGCTACTTTAGCCCTCGGGGGGCTGTACAGTTGAAAGTCAGTGCATGAGGCGTGCAGAATCACACCAGCCTGCATTACAGAGGAACTGGGGGTGGTGGTGGTGGATTGGACGGCGAGGGGGGGGGCTGCTGCTATAAAAAGTGAAATCATATCACTTAGCAGCTGAGTGCAGATAAAGCTGTGTTTGAACTGGGAGGCATAAATTATACATTGTAAACAGAGCGTTGGGAGACTACGGCTCGTTTAAATTATGACAGAGGGTAGTTTTTCTCCTCTCCTTTCTTCCTTCCCGCACTTGTGTTTCTGCCGCTCTCGCTCGCAGTTTCCTTCCCCTGACTCAGTCTCCCGATCCTGCTGACTTTTTTACCTCTCTTTTTCCCTTTTCTTCATCACCCGCCTCAACAAGCAGACAACATACAAACAAACTCAATCACATTCTTTAATTGTTTGTTGTTTGAAGGCTGAGGATAAGCCATTTTCACCCAAATGTGTCAGTTATTTAGAGCTGGGACGATTCGATACTATCATGATACTTGGGTACCGATTCGTTATGTATTACGATTTATTGCTTATTGCTTACTGCTAACATTAGACACTAGACCATGGGAAAAAGTTGAATCACACACTTCTAGGGACTTTTAATTTGAAAAATATCTAAATTAATACATGGAAATGTTTGATTTTCAGCATGTATGTAGTCAGAGATGTCATAAAGTCAAATATATCAGTCATCGTCCGGCATTATTTATAAAAAAATTTCCAGCAACCCAAATATCAAAGAATAAAGACATTTCCCTCACAAATTAGTGGTATTTTCTTTTTAATTTATAAGGGACATGTAATGTTTTATACTTCTGGTGAAGTAAATCAATCAATCAATCTCATTTCCATACTGTATATGCATTTTGTATATACAGTTCCCTTTGTTAGATTTTGAAAACCGGATTTAGTCACCGTGTATACTTCCGCTAACTTCGCCAAGTCCATCGCTAGCTCTCTCCCGTCAGCTCCATTCTCTTTATACATCCATTGTTAGCTCTATTTGACTGTATTTAACATAAATGTCAGTATATGGGTGCTCGACAGTTGTAGCAGCGCCCAATTTGACCACGGAGATGCGAGTGGCGGCTGGCTAAACCACGTTTCCTGTCCATGACAGTCAGCATGCAGCTTTAGCCATGATGTCTAGCTCTGTGTTTCCTGACAATGTGTGAAACCCAAAGTGTTTCCATTCTTTACTGTATGTGTAATGTTTACCACTTTGGATTTAATATGTGAGGGTTCAAGTCGTATCCAAGCGGACCCGCCGCTGTTTCATACTTCCTCGTTGCAGCCAGCTGCGGTTTGTTTTGGTTGACGGATACGGAACGGATATGACGTCACGTTACTCAGACTACAACAATAAAAGCGGTAATTTCCTTCAACCTCCGCATAGACTCAAATGAAGGAAATATATTGATTCTGGCATTAAAAGATCAATTTCAAAATCGTGGTATATAGGTGAATCGATTTCTTTTCCCCACCCCTACTGTTATGTCTCTTAATTTGCTACTTGGTTATGGTTTCTCATGACACCACCTCATCCTCCTCTCTAAGCCTTCTCCCACAGTGTTATTGAGAAGTAGCGTTCCACACACGTCATGGATGGAGGACAAAACTGGGTGAGAGCGGGGCTGGCAGGGCTCTACATGATTTGATCAATGTTCCCCTCCTGCATAGTTCAAGTTGAGCTGCTGTGTTGTTTTTTTAAAAGGTGGCTTCGTCCCTCCTGACAAGTGCGAGGTTATTGATCAGTTTATTCTATTTGCCGTTGACCGCTCGCCACCGTCTCTGTACTCACAAGTCAATAGTGGAGGATTGAGAGGGTGAGCGCCTCCCCTGACCTCCCCTCCCTCAATCTTTGATTCGTCTCGTCCACCACACACTCACACACACACACACACACACACACACACACAGAATAACACACACATGCACAAAATGAATGACTCTCTGCCCGTTGTACCCACACCTCTGATCCCAGCTACAATTTTGATTAGTCTTGAAGTGCTGCAAGGTCAGGGCAGGACTGTGTGTGTATCTGGTGTTAGCTGATGCTGTCAGATAAAGGTCTTAAGCTCTGTTGGGGTGGGTGCTCTGTTTTTTTTTTTTTCTGTGTGTGTCTGTGCCAGGGTGGGTGTAGATTGTGTCTCCTCCAGAGGTGATCGTGGCCACTCTGAAACCGGGATCAGTGACCTTGCCCTGTTTGGCAGACACTGCTCAACTTGTGTGTCTGTGAGTGCATTTGTGCATACATGTTTATGCTTGTACTGATTAGGAAAGTCTTCCAGAGCCAGCAGCGAGGACTGTTGGGCCGTGTTCAGACCAACAATAACACTGCGTCAAAGAAACATGCGAGCTCCGTTGGTCCGGGTGATTGCTACTGGTACAAGTGCACAGATGAAATAAAACCAGGAAGTCCAAAGGTGTTTCAGACACAAAGACATGCAAAGCGGTTTATGGTCCTTTGAGGCAGAATATTTCAACTCAAATTTGTCATGGCAGCAAAAATGTGCTTGACAGTCTTGTAATATAGTAGAATTAGCTAGCCCGTTCTCATTCTGAGGGTGTCAAATACCAACGCTTTGTCATGGCCGTCGGTGTGTGATACCGCCACACAAGGCACCCTTTAACGCCTGTATGAGAAACACCAGGCTTTCCATTAACTACAACGGAAACCAATCTGCGGTAATATTAAATGCCCAAGGAAAGTGCTGTGGTGACGTAGTTTTAAGAGCAAAAAGACACACATCGGGCAGGCGGGAGGGGAGGTGGATGGGTCCAACAAACATAGGACTTTCATCCAGGTGACCGCTGTTCATGTCCTGTGTGTTACATTTCACTTTCGGGTTACATTCAGTTGTTCGTTTGTGTCCCGTGTTCACAACGTTCAGTCAACTTCAGTCACAATCGTCAACCATGTTGTTTTTTCCTAAACCTAACTAAGTAGTTTTGTTGCCTAATCCTAAAGTGACACCAATGGGTGTGACAAAGCGGCAGTATGTGATGAGTTGGGATGAGAACTTGTTGAATTAGCACAGCGCTTTACAGCACAAGCCACCTGGAATATGTGATTGCACATATTAGGGACGACCCTGCTGGAGTCTCCTGAGACGACAACTTCGCTGCACAAATTCAGTGATCTCATTGAAATGAATAGGAAAGCCGCATATGCATACGTCTCAGTGCTGGATAGTTGTAGACTTCCTTTATTTTTGTGTTATGAATTAGCATAACTCGGTTTCTCTCTCTGCTCATCAGCGCTGCTTCATTTCAGGACTTAGTTCATTTATGAAGACCAGACTGGGGGCTGCAACCCCTTGCCTCTCCACGGAGCGAGAGGAGATAATTATTCTCTTTCTGACTCACACATTTCGATGAAAAATGCATACAGCTGGGACTGGAAGCAGCTTATCAAAAGGTTAACTCTTCCCCACAGTTGTCTGTGCCTACAAAGGGGAGCATTTCCCGACAACAGTGGCAGCGTCGGGCCACTTTGTGTTTCCCTGCTGTTTTGTTTGGGTGTTTTCAACATCGTCGTGACCCGCCACTGGCCTGGCGCTTTGTTTTCCCGAAGTTAACTTTCAATCAAGAGACAAGCCAGCTGTTGTTTGTGTTGCGCTCTGTACATCATTTCTTAAGCAGTTGTCTGAGTAGAGCTTTCACAGCGAAAATGATCCTAACATGAATATATACAGCATGCAGTTATTTCGTAATTATCAACTTTCAGCTCTATCCACACAATTAAATACTGACGTTACATGCGAACAAACATGCAAACCAGTTTACTAATAATCTCTGGCAACAATCATGAAGTCTGGTCAAGCCGAACATTTGTTTCCAACGTATACAATGCGCCGTATTCAGTATGCACGCCATTGTGCTTGATAGCTCTTTAGATCATCTCATTGAGATTCAAAAATCTTTTGCCTTTTTCACCTTCACGTACGCTGTATTCCCACATACGCTACTGTCACTCATTCATTGCACACGCAGAGTTAACACACACACTCCCACTCCCACTTGAGGCCTTATGTGGAAGGAGCGCTGCCTGGGAAAGTGATAGCAAGAGAAAAGAAGCTCTGGAGAGTGAGTTATCTCTTTAGATGTCATTGAGGGGCGCCTCTTTTCTCTCCCTCTCCTTCCCTCTATCATTTTCCTCTTTTCTTCCGCTCTCTGTCTCCCTCTCTCTTGTTCCCACTTGCTCTCTCAAATCATGCTCGCCTCCAGTGGTATTCAGACAGTCCAAGGACAAAGTAGAGATATGCTGGGAGCAATGGACTGTCCGTCAGTGTGTTTGTGTACGTGCGTGAATGTGTGTGTGTGTGTGTGTGTGTGTGTGTGTGTGTGTGTGTGTGTGTGTGTGTGTGTGTGTGTGTGTGTGAGAAAGAGAGAGAGAGAGAGAGAGGGGTTGATGTTGAGTCTTTAAAGCTGTTCTCCCCTTGTCCTGACAGATCGGAGTCTCGTCCCTCTCCGTTTAACCCCCTGATGCTACATCACACACTCGCGCGCAAACAAAACACACTTTTCAGGCTGCTGAGGACACACATAACAACACGACGCACAGCTTGGTGTTGTCGAGGTCACGCCCTTGTGTTTAAGGACTGTTACGCTTACTTCATTTGATATTTATTGACTTGTCAAGGTGACTGTAATGATATTAAATAGTTCATTTCCATAAAGAAGTCCGATTTTTTTTTTTGATTATTCACACGTCTGAGCGGCACCGAGCCAGGGGTCTCTCTCTATATTATTAAGTCATGCAGTGTGTCAGTGTGGCCTTGGCTTGTCTGACTTAACCAGACTGAAGTAGATGGCCCCGGGTCCGTGACCCTGAGAGAGGCGCACACACACACAAAACCAACCAGATGCCTGACCTACCCCGTGCCACACACACATGAAATCCATCCCGGAGACAGACTTCTCCCTCTGTGTGTGGGTGACGCGCCTGCTGCGCCCTCTCAGACAAACAGGGGAAATCCTCCTTGTCTTGCCTTGTCCATCACAAGCCATCTCACTGTCCCCAGCGCACGTGGGGCCCTGCAAACCCTCCGCCGACCAGGCTCCAAACCCAAGAGATTTAACCCAACACACACACACATACACACTCACATATCCACATACACAGGCCCCTTGGCTCCAGCCAGGTTCCCCTGACGCAGGGACACACGCAGGCAGGAAGTTTGAGGAGAGGTTTGTGTCAGTTTGCTTCTCTTAGAACACTTCAGGTCTGACCCTCTCTTGACCAGGCGGTTTCCTCCTCCTCCATCTCTCCGTAAACAACCACATCCCCACGACTGAAGGCGTGCCGGCTCGCCAAGTGTAATAACATCACTCATGTTTTGATGTGAGGCGGGACGTCTACGTGAGTTAGGGAGGCTGACTCTCGTAGATATGTTTGTGTGTAGCAGAAGAAATGTTGTGTGTGTGTGTGTGTGTGTTTCCTTCTGGGTTTTCTCTGATTGCAGGGATGGCAGAGCTTCGTCATGAAGGAAACCATGTTAACCTGTCACCTTAGCAGTCTTCTCCTCCCACTATTTATCCATTGTGTGTCCTTAAAACACACACGCCCATGCCTGTACGTGCATACACACACACACACACACACACACACACACACACGCACACATAAAGAGGGGTTGTCCACTGATCTTGCTGAGTGTGTGTCAACTCCATTAGCACATTCCCAGATAGGGCCAGAGCCCTCTTATCTGTGGCGACCCATTAATTACACTTTGTTCCCTTAAGTGATCTATTTCAGACCTGCCCCGCCCTCAACACCCACTCTCTGCTATCTCCACCCCTGGCCTGCTCCTCCCCCACCTGACCTCTCTCCTCTCCTCTCCTCTCCTCTCCTCCTCCTTTCATCCCTCCAACTCACACACCATGTCCCCCTCTATGTATGTGTTACAATGCATGGGATCACAAGGTCATGTGACAAGTAGCTCTACACATGCATAGCAGGTGTATGTATATGTATGTATGTGTGTGCCTCTATTTGAGGCACAAAAAAAGTAAAATGAGGCTCTTAAGCTGGGGACACACCAACCCGACATCAGAGAACTAACAACGACGAAGGCCGGCCTGTTGCGTTGGCTTGCTTTCCTCACTTCCATTTCTCACTGATTCGTTTAAGCTGAAGCGTCAATCAGAGTGATTTCTCTCACTGGCGGGCGCCACCACTGATTCAACATGCTGAATCGGCCGAAAAACCTCAGACAAGGGCAGACTGGAGCCGACAGTGCGGGACACACCGCAAAAACTAGGCCGACGGAAGCTCACCAACGGCCCAAAACTGTCCGACGACCGACCGCTTGGTGTGTCAGGGTCTTTACAGAGCACCTAGTTGGTGGATTTAGATGTTAAGGCTCCAGAACTGTGTGGTAATCCTGTAGTCTAGAATACCACATGTTCAACAACAACACTGTTGCCTGTTTGTATGTATGTGCGTCCTCTGCGCCAGGGAGATGCTAAGCAGTGAGAAGTGTTCAATCAAGCAGCATTTAAATTGTTGCTGGTTGGCCCCAGTGGAAATCTGTTGAGTTAAAACCAGGGGGCTTGCATGCATGTCATCTCACCCAAGAATCCCACAAGTATATATATATGCACATGTGCTTATTCTTGTGTACGCCTTCACTTCAGTACAGTCTGAGGCCAAAGGCCAGCTCCACCAGTTTTATCTTTGCATTGCTGTTCCTTTTAATGTCCTATAAGGTCGCAAGGCAACCGCTTTGTGCTGACGCAGATGTGTTTTCTCAGTTTTGTCTGAGATTGCCACGGGTGGCAAATCGTTGCATAGAATATCCTCATTTGCGTCCACTGCGCAGCTTTTTTAAGCTTGTCGTGCGTGAAAGAGATCTCTGGGTGAAGTGCTAGTCATGACTACTGTCGCTACAAGGTTATCTAATCTGCATCACGCTCTTTGTCGCCGGACATGAGCCCTAGCGTTGTGAAGAACATGCAACAGGGCATGCTGTTTCTCATTGTAAGCAATGAGAACATTAAGTGTGGTGCTATATAAACAGCAGAGGGCAGATTTATTTGGTGGAATATTAAGAAAAAAAAAGAGGGATCATTTAAAATAGACTGACATGTTGTACATTCCCTCACCATGCTGCCAGTTTATAATGCCTTCGCAGTTGTACCTTGCATTGCACAAAGCATGTGCCAGTGGTGTTAATGACGGTGCTCTATTCTTCTATAGAGCTTATACAACCTGGTTAGTGAAGGAGGGCTGCGTGCAAGGTGTGCGCGATCACCATGGTCTTGTGTGGATGGGGGTTCTCACACTCAAAGCTGTCTATTCTGTGACCATTGATTCTGAATGTGGCCCGTCTTTCTTACAGGTGCAAGGGGGCCTCTCTTACCCCTCGCCTCCTCCTCCTCCACCTCTTTTGTGACTGAGTGATGTGTGTATGTCTGATATTGTAGAAGTGTGGGTGTGTGTGTGCGAGTGTGTGTTTTTCTATGCCTGGTATTGTCCTGAAGGTGCTAGGGAGGTGTGTGAGTGTGTAGACTGCGTGTGTGTGTGTGCGTGTGCGTGTGTGTGTGTGTGTGTGTGCGTGTGTGCGTGTGCGTGCCAGACCTCATTGTGTTGAAGTGGAGCAGAGGTTGTGTGTTTATGTGAGTGAGGAGTGAGTGTAGTATAGTGAAGTGGTGTAGCGAGTGTGCAGTTTGGCTTGGATTTGGTTATATAGACTCTATGCTGTGTGTGTGTGTGTGTGTGTGTGTGTGTGTGTGTGTGTGTGTGTGTGTGTGTGTGTGTGTGTGTTACCCACATGTGCGCATGCTCCGTCTCCACCAGTGTCTTTGGCAAGGTTGTCTGTCCTGACCCTTGCCGAGGCGTCATGATGTGTATGTGTGTGTGTGTGTGTGTGTGTCAGTGTGTGTATGCGCTTTGCACGTATACGCATGCATGCAGTGCCTCCACTAATGGACAGTCTTTGTGGGGGCCTCTCTTTTCAGCCATGCTGCTTTTGAGACACATTGTGCCTGGGCATAGAAACAGAAGCTCTCCATTGCCCCTCAATAGGCCAAAAACAAAACCGTGTCAGGCGAGCTAGCAGCCCCTGAGTGTTTGCCATTTAAGTCCCGACCAATGGTGGCGCAGATGGAACAAAGGGCCCGGACAGGGAAGGAGGCCTACACTGTTTACAGTGCTAATGTCTGGGTGGCACTCCCAACAAGGCCCCTCCATACACATACATGTGTACGCACACTCAGTCACTCAATCTCGCTCTTTCTATGTCTCTCTCTGTCACATGTGTACACTGAATCTATATGTGCATGTTTAAAACAAGAATCTTGAACATGCCGGAGTGAATATTTGTCCACCATAATGGATATGTCACTAGGAGCAAGAGAAGAATGGTTTAAATGGAAATGAATAGGAGAATACGCTATGTGCCGCTGAATTCCTTCCATTTCCAGTGGTGGAAGAAGTATTCAGATCCTTTTACTTAAGTGACTGACTGATATATTATTATATATAACATCATTAGATTATTAATACTGAAGCATGAGTGTGTAAGCAGCATGTTACAGTTTTAGCTGACGAAGGTGGAGCTAGTTCAAACTACTTTATATACAGTTTTACATACAGGGACACCAGATATATCTGAGGGGTCGAGAGATGATTAATGGCAGAGAAAAAAGAAGGAGAAAACAAAGTTCTGATACACAAATCAGTTTTAAGTTTTTTGACTTTTTCTTTAATCATTGATTTTTGGTGAGATATTGGATCATTTGAACATGTATTGACATGTGAGAAGATTAGAGGGAAAAAATAACATTTGATTGAGCTGTTAAGAACTCATAAACATCTGAAATATAACCTTGACCACACACTGCTTTTTGTAAGACGTCAGAAGCCAAAAAGGTTGGAAACCACTGGTTTAGTCTTTAACAATGTGCTGTATTTTAAAAGCTTGTTATATTATCTGGTGTGTAAAATCTTCATCTTAAAAGTAATTAGTAACTAAAGTTGTCAAATAAATGTAGTGGAGTAGAAAGTACAATATTTCCCTCTGAGATGTAGCGGAGTGGAAATATAAAGTAGCATAAAATGGAAATACTCAAGTTAAGTACCTGAAAAATTTTACTTAAGTACAGCACTTGAGTAAATGTACTTAGTTACTTTCCTATTACAAAGACATTCTCACAATTGTGAGTTTCTTGGTGCAGTCAAACAGATTTATTTATGAGAGAACAGTGCGCTCAGACTATAATTTCAAATTGTTCCAATTGTATTTGTATTCACATGCTGTATGTATACACTGCTAACTTGAATATTCAATTTGAATGCACTTTAATGTTATTATAATTCCAATGTAAGATGTAAGTGAGAAAAAGGTGCAACTGAGCCATCTTGCCCTTGTTCCAGAGTGGCTCATCCCATTTTACTAGAGCGGAGTAAAACAACTGACATTGAGAGGTGCCGTCAGAGGCGAGGGCATGTTTGGGCTTTCGATTTTTACTGAAGGGGAGCAGGGAGAGGCTGACACTGGTATCAAATAGCTCGCGCTGTCCTTGGACCAGGGTTATCTTGTAAATACTGTGCTCCAAGTCTATAAAAGCGAGGGTCCTTTATGACGGCCAAGGCCACTCATTCACGTTAAAATAAAAAAGCACTCAGTGCAGTCTGGGTATGAGGCGGCAAGTGGGGAAGGATAGATGAAGGGACGGAACTGAAGGAGAAAGAAGGAGCACAGTGTCTTTTGTGTGGAGTCCTTGTTGTCACAAGTTTTACTCTTCCTGGAGTTATTATATGGAATGTAAAGTAGCTTACGTCGGGCGACGATTTCAACAAGTTAATGTGATATTCTCCTCTCTCTGGGCTTTCACGCGATTTTGTTTCTCCATGTCTCTCTTCTGTTTGCATTTTATTCTAAGTAAATACCGAGTCCCCTCAGCGGCCCCTGTAGCTAGTGATTCAGGTTCCTCATCTCTGGATGTGTAATGAGTTCTGCCTTGTTTTTGTCTAACAACAACACACAATAATAAGCAAAGTAATTAAAAGCACTACGAGGGGGTTGGGGAAGGGGGGGGGGAGCAGACCCCACTTACCGACGAGCATTAAAAATGAATTGCATTGAAGAAGCAGCAGTGGTATTACTGGTTTGATGAAATGAGCTCTGGTTTAGTCATTTTTCTGTTTAATTTTTTTCCTTTTGTGATGCGTCTCTCCTGCCCCTGTAGACGTGTGAAGGCTTAGTGCCATGTTGATTTTATTAAAATGAAAAACACATAGCGTAGCATAGCATAAACAAAGTCTGATTGTACCGATGTTGTACACTGTCTGTGGGTTTGACGTGGATGTCTTCACCCTGGGTGGAAATTGAGGGGTGGTGGTGGTGGTGTTGGTGGGGAGGGCGGGCGGGTAAATTTAGATTTAATTAGCTTTTCGACTGAGGACAACATCTCCATGTTTTGCTACAGAGGACAGAGTTGCTCTGGCAGTGTGGCTGACCGGCTGTCACCTGCCTGGGCTCTCTTTGACCTCGTCTCCAGTGGCAACATGTCCTAACCCCCTTCGACAGACAGCCGCGCGGGACAAAATGACATCCTTGACCTTTACGCATGTCGGCAAGCAAGATGACAACACGCATAACTGACTGTACGCGCGTGTGCATCTCTCACGGACAAACCACACACACATATGCACACAGTATCTGCACACACACACACTGTGCACGTACTCTCACACACACACACACACCGCGGAAGATCATCTAATATCAGAGAGCGTCAGGGGCGGAAATCCGATCGTCTGACAACCAGGATACAGATAGCGATTCCCCACCGCTGATCCATGCAACAGATAGTTTCCACAAACAGCAGCCCGGCTAAGGTTACAGCCAGCCAGGGCCCGCACCACCACGTACCACTCGGCCTCACATCGAGATAAAACAAAAGCTCAGGTTACCATCGATAGGAAATCAATAAGAGAATCCACGGTTTGTGTTAGATTTTTTGATGAAAACTTTGACAAGAGGAAATGAGAAAATGTTTGCTTCTGCATGCAATAATATCGTGCGCATCAGTCCTGTTAGGTATTCTGTTTTTGTAATTTTCGCTTCACGATTATATCATTGTTCATCTCCTTTTTTAATTGAAGCTCATTAAATGTTTAACCCAAATGTCAGCATATTTGATTAAGCACTCATAATTGTTTAAAGAAATTCAATTCACCCGAAGAGAAGTATCATCACTTTACATTTCCCTCGCCTCAAAGTCCTCTTAATAATTTGAATATGTATTTATATTATAAATGAAGTAAAGAGATATGGCCCCCTTCACATCAATGTAATTACGAATCACAAAAAAAAGTTTGATTCAAATAAAATAGGCCATTTGTACACAAGCAATTAACTGGTGCGGCTTTAAATAATGTAGCCCAGATGGAACCTAATTATAGTCGGCACGCTTTGATTCTGGCTTTCTGTCGGAGTATCACTCGGGGCGTCACTTTGGCTTTTCAGTCACCTAGCGTTTGTTTTGAAATTTGTGACAATCAGAGCCGATTACCATTTGTAACAGCATGCGGCGTTTGGTGCGGAGGGAAGAAAGCATGGCCCATAGCTATGGAGGAGTTTCCTTGTTTCCTTTTTAACAGCTCAAAACTCTCCTCCTCTGTTCCCTTACCTCACTGCACACAAATGATAACAACAGTGTGTGTGTGTGTGTGTGTGTGTGTGTGTGTGTGTGTGTGTGTGTGTGTGTGTGTTGGGGAGGGGGGCGTGTTGGATTGTTGGGTGTTTTGGGGGAGGGTACACCGGGTGTGTGCTACGTGTGAGTGAACGTACGTGTGAGTGTGTGCCGCCCATTAGTAGACGCTTGCAAGTGACGAATGTGTTTGCGTGTGTGCGTGTGTGCGTGTGTGTGTGTGTGTGTGTGTGTGTGTGTGTGTGTGTGTTGCCGTCTTGTACCAGTGTAGAGTCACAGGGAGATCAAACAGTCAGTCAATTACCTTGAGAGGGCTCCAGTGGCTGTGACAGAGTGGAGGAGGCTAAATATCCCGGATCAAATACTCTCCTCTGCCTGTCACATAATGAGGCAGCCTCGCCAGGCTCAGACAACACACACAGGATGTTCAAACACAGGGCACGGGTTAGGAAACTCCGCCATGACCTAAGCGGAGAGCACGGAAAGGGAGCTTACACCGCAGACCACATACCTGCTTTATCCTGCACTACAGTGAAACATCATCACGGAGCTCCTTGTGTGTGTGTTTTTCTCTGTGTGTGTGTGTGTGTGTGTGTGGGTATGTGTGTGTGTGCGCGTGCGCCTCACCTCAAGGTTACAGCCGTCATCATTCCACTTGCAGAAATAATCTCCGTTAAGCTTGCCATTGCCTAATGCTAATTACAAACACATTGTGAAAGTAAAGCGATTTCTATTTTTTTTCTTTCCGTACTTCCCATGACAATACCCAATGTTATGGAGCACACTAACATCATTATTGCGTTTACAATAAATGAGGACATAATTGCATTTCCAATAAACTTTATTAAATTAATACAATTACAACAATCTTGTTAAAATTAGCAACTTTAATTGATTCACAGTTAATGCAAGAAAAGCGCACATAAATACACAGGGTACTTTAAAGTTTGATCAGTTAAATACAAGATATAAGAAGTTGTAATTAAAATGATTAAAATGGAAGCGCTCGTTGTCTGTTATATCTTGTTTTAACAATACATGAAATCAATTGCTCGTAAAAAAAAAAAAAAAAAAGAATCTGCTTATCAGTTGAAAAACTTTTTTCAGCAAGGGACTAAAATTGAGGATAAAGTAGCGCTCATTGGCTGTTTATGGTTTATGTTCACTTTACACACAAGATACAGCCAGATGACACCTCATCGATCCCCACATCTTTAAAAGATATTACTTTGATTTGTGGCGTAGCTGAGGTAATTCTTTCTCCCCCCGCTCTCTCTCTCTCTCAGTCTTTAGTGGCTAGTGAAGTCTGGTCATTGGGGTTCCTTCTCTAAATCAGTCGTCACATCTCCGCTTTGACAACATCCATTAGGTTCGACACACTTTGGCTATTAAAGGAAGAGTGGACGTAAGCTGTTAAAGGCCTATTTAAGCAAGTGTGAGAGCGGGTTTATGTCTCTATGTGTGTGTGAGTGTTGTTGGGTTGGCGGGGGGGGTGGGAGGGGGGCGTCCATATAGAGAGGGTGGAGCTTAACACCAGAGTCATTGGAGGGGCACAGGCTCATCTGCATATTGGCACAGAGACGCCCCCCTGGTGACCCCGGACTGCGATGGGATAGGGCGGAGAGGCTGGCGGCGTTCCGGAGGAGTTCACCACCAGTTCAGGGTGAATGAGAGAGCACTGCGGCATTGATCGCTTCTGCGGGAGAAGGGGAGAAAAAAAGGACAAAACAGAAGTAAAAACACTAGTGAGCGGAAGACCGATGAGACGGGGAAAATGGAGGAGGAGGAGGAGGTGGAAAAAAGATCACAGTGCCTCAAATTGGATATAAATGATAGATTAGAGGTGTGAGAGGGCTGTGTCTTTGTTTTCCAGAGATGGGTGTTATGTTGAGCCCTACACAGGTAGCGGAGTCACCGAGAGTGCGGGGTTATTGACTCCCATGATTGCCAGGCCAGTAAATTTGACCCAAGGCACTGGCTGCAGTCTGCTCGCTATATAGCGCGAGCACAGTCCCTTATCTCAGACTGAACGAGCACATACTTGTACACACAAATTACACACACAAACTAAACACACCACCAGCAGCAACTGAACCCAAATCCACATTCAGACCCCCGCACTTACCCCCGGTCTAACAATCATACACACACGTGCACACACACCATCTCCATTAATGCGTCCAGGCAGGGGTCAATCTAATAAACATGGGGTCAGCGCAGTGGTCATCGGAGGCCTGTCTATGGTGAGAGAGCCTTTAAGGGGCTTCCTAATTGTATCCCTGCGGCCTTCCAGTCTAGCTTTTTATAGCCGATCGCATGTACACAGAGGAGAAGGGAGGAGAAAGGCACTGAAGAGAGGAGCAGAAGTAAAGTGGTATTTTTAATGTACTACTGATTTGACTCATCCACAGGGGTCGTGGTTTTCAACCCTTTTCTGCTGGGACCAGTTGTTTCCACAGAGCCCTAACTGATTTCAGATACTAAGCTTATCCTTTTTTTTTTTTTTTAATCCTCCCGAGAAAATTGTAGAGACACATTTTAATTTTCTTATCTCGAAACAGGTCCCTACAACAACAACAAAAAAAAACAGTCTTAAGTGTGCAAATAAGGATTCAAAAACAAAAACTCATTACTTCAAGGCTTGTATTCACTCATCCCTCTGTCTGTAAACACATGTAAATTTTTTCTTAGATCCATCTATCAAGGGATGAAACTCTTAATATCATCTCGCGGCAAACCTATTCTCCCTCTGGGAAACGAGAGGGCACCTCAATATGGCTTCTCAAGTCCAGTTACAGTTGTGTTGCTAAGCAGCTGAGCTGCTAGCCAGCGGCGGCAGAAACAAGCCATTATCTGTTAGCGCTCTCGCTGAATGGTTAGCGAGCAGGAGCGGGAGACGAGTCGGGCAACAGCTGCAGCCTCATCACGGACGCTCCGATGCAGAGCCGAGGTGTTCTGTGGCAGGACTTGGAGAAAAACACAGAAACCGCCATTGAGTCTGCAAGCTATCCAGCTAAAAAGCCGGCCACAGCGATACCCTAACCCCCGAGGTGAGCAGGAACCCGAGGCGCATGTACCAGATTTCAAGCTCCAGCGTGACCCCAACTTGGGAACCGGCTAACCTGGAGGAGGTCAGAGGGAAACCTAGCACTGCTGCCTCCCCCCACCACCACCGCCAGACCACTTGATATGCTCACCAGTTACCTCTCTCCAGCTTGTGTCTTGCCTATCCTCAATCAGCCCTTTAGAATGAATGACTACCGCTCCACTGGTTTCGCTTAGTGGCCCCATTGTGCATAACTCTGGTTTTGTTGGAAGGCCTGAGATGGAAAGAGGGACGTGCGGTGGTGTTGATTATCAGGTATCCACTTGGATAACGTATTAAGGCTGTCCCATTGGACTAATAGGTCATAGGCTGCCATGGCTCTCATGCATGAGGCCTTAGACTTGCACGGAGCAATGCATTGTGGGAATGGTGAGCCTTAAGAGACTAAAAATCTCATCTAATGGTGTTCATTTTGTGTTGCCACGGTAGGTGTAAGCTACATTTTGAATCATGTTTTGTCTACAGCTTTACAGTAAGCAAATATTTTGTATGTGTGTGTCTTTTTACATGTAGGCACAGAGCGCCACGAGCTGACCTCCTGGATGAGTTTCGACTCCATCTTCAGGTTCTTCAGCGAGGTCCTGGAGGCCAAAGAGGACGAGGAGGCGGAGGAGACCTCCAACGCTGTCACCACACGCAGCAGCTCCCTCAAAAACAAACACCAAGATTTGTAGAGGACTGATAAAAATGACTCGGAAACAAGAGGAGAGGGGAAGAATGGGGGTTGGCGAGGGATCAGAGGGGGGGTTGGAGGGGGGATGCAGAAAGGGAGGCTAAGGTTCCAGATCCTACCTATTTTTTTTTCTCCCTCTGTAACCTCCCTCATCTTTCTGTCCTCACTCTTCTCCCCGAGTGTCATTTCTCCCTTCCAGCCCTCCCTGGCCGTGCACACACACACAGCCTTGTTGTTGTAAGAGACAAGAGTACAGGGTCACCGTGTATACATCACAATAACGTTTTGCATTACTTCTAGATGAGCGCAACTGTCAAAGCAATATGGGCTTGAGTGTTAGCGCTTCCCGTGGGCTGTGGCCCGGCTGCGGGTACGGGCCACGGCAGCAGAGATTAAGGCTGACAGGCGCTGTGCACAATGCACTGTGGTGCACCTCTAATTGTCCTGACATCAGCCTGAACTGAGCTAATGCCCCGCCTGCCCTCCAGTCTGCACTGCTCAGTCTCTCCCTCCTCTTCCTCCCCTGGTCCTAAAGCCTGGGCTGCTTTCTTACCCCCCTCATGCTCCTCTCTACTATGATTCGATATCATTTCAACCTGATCAGTGCCCATCTGATTTTTTTTTTTTTTTAAATCCTTTACCCACCATAAATGTTTTTACCAAGAGTGAACACACACTTTCTTAACTGGTGACCATTTGTTTTAACAAAGGGTGTTGTTTTCATGACTTCTTCACTCTCTTAACTCCTCCGCACATTCAGTCAGCTTTTTGAACCGGACTTTTCTCATTCAGCTGTGTGTGTAAAAGTGTGGTTCAAACCCGTGCCATATATTTCTGGGAATCGCAGTGCTTATAATAAGAGATTATTTTTTTTTTAATTTCTCACCTTTGAGCTAAATTTGAATGCAATGTCTCATACACACTTTCACACAATTTTTTTTAAAAATATATATTAAAGCCAATACTTGAGCTGCAAGTGTTTACTTTAGAATATATATCTAGGATTTATTTGCAAAACTGAAGAGTCTATCTCTCTGTGTTTATTATAAATATATATCTTTTTTTTTCAATTTGATATCCTTGAAATTGATGTCCCCAGATGATTGAATGTGATGAAACAAATAAAACAAAACACAACCTGTGCTGAATATGGAAAATTCAGGGCAGCGAGCATATTTAAAATTACTTAAAGTCAAGCATCAGAACGGGTTTGAGGGATATCTCATTTTAACAGGAGCCAGAAGTCAGCTCACAACACTCATAAAGCCTCAATATATCGCCTTACACGTGTCAGGAAATCCAAGATTTCAATATTATTCTAAGCCTGAATGATATTTCCTTAGATGTTGAAGAAATGTAACATATCTATTTCCCCCCCCCACCTTTTTTTCCTCCCACCAAAGTACTCTTCTTGTGTACTTAGAAGTGACAAAGTCAGCTCCCTGCTCAGCTGCACATAATCTGACTATGTGACACAAACATGATAAAAAATTTTCCACCAGGCTGGTGTGCTTTTATAAACCACTCAAGGCTTAATGGAATACATTTCTAATGTGTCATGACATTAGTAAAAACTCAAACCGGATACTAAATCTTATGATACCTTAGACACATTCTCAAATATATACCTTTTTTTTTTTTTTTTTTTTTTTTACTTCAAATAGTTCCCATTGTTTAACTTTAACACTGTGAAATCCTGCCCACTGTGTGCATGGTTTAAGGCTTTTGTGGATTATCTTCCCGCTGTAATGAGACAACTGTGGCTGATGGTTGCAGGCCTAATTTCCTTTTAATTTGATTCACATCTCTCCAGGTTTCAGCAAAGAAAGTTGGCTTATTATTTGATTGGATGAGTTTCGTTTCAAGATACCATTGCTCATCTTTCTGCTCTTCAGCCACAATCAGTTCATTTTTCACTCCGTAATTTGTATATTGTTGCCTTAGGAATAAACAAGACTCTGTTCACTGTTTTTAATAATATCCAGCAAGCCATATGTGAATGGAACTAAAGATGTAAGAGCAGCCTAAATCCAAAGCACAGTCTGCAAATAAAAGGGGACTAATTTTGCCACAATTGCTCTTGAAGACTTTATTTTTTGCAGATGGTTTATATGTTGTATTGGTTTAAGGAACACGCCTATTTTTTTTTTGTTTTATCGCATAAGGCTTTGGGGTTTTATGAAACCGCATCACATATTTTTCTTATATTCTCAAATGGTTGTCTCATTCCTTTTTTTGATCCATTTTGTTTTTTTTAAAAAATGATTTAAGAAGTTGTTTTTAATTAACCTATTAAACCTGTCAAATAAAATAAACTTTTGCATCTTGCTTTTTAAACTGTGCATAATTCCTATTTGTATTGTTTATTCGTTTTGCTATTTGTTCCCTCGTGTTTTTTTCTTGCAGAAGTATAGTGATGCCGAGTGGTGCAGAGTAGAGCGCACATTAGGAATGTGTGTGAGAAATAAATCGGCAGCACTAGAAAGTCAGGTGCGATGGCACCGAGGAGAGACAAGAGACGAGCCCGAGAATGTAAAGCGAGCAGCGGGGACGAGAAAGTGGAGCACCGGGGGATGAAAAACGACCTGAGTCATCATCTCACATGACTTCTATGAAATCTATCCTGGAGGTAAGACCAACTAAACTGCCACACAATCGGCCAGTGTTAAGTGTCTTTTTGTCATGTTTTCTAAACAGTTCAAACCACCAGTTTCACTTTTATTTTAATTTAAGATTAAAAAAAAATATTTTTCTCCTATAGGTCAGGCTCCTCAGAGAGAGAGAGAGAGCAATATCTTTAAACTTAGTGTGTCCTTAATGAGTATATAAGTGTGTCAAAAAGGAAAAACAAACTATAAACAGTAATTCCCCTCTTTTTGGTCATTAATTTTGGCAAAGTGAGCCCCCCCACCCTCCTCCAGCTCAGCGAGGTTTTACAGCATCATTTGTTTTCACACGGTGAAACCGATCAGGTCATTAAACGCCCCCTCAATAAATCTTTAGAAATCTTTTCCATTAACCCCTGAACAACAAGTGGAACCAGGCGAGTCCCCCCTCACACCGTGTCAGGCCACTGATTAAAGAGAGGCATTCAATCACACACACACACACACACCAAAACACACACATAACTTTCTGTCTTCAAAAAAATGTGTTTAGAACTTCCTAAGGAGAATTTAACAATCCTGTGATATTGAGACAGAAAAAAAATCTCTTGTAGCCCCGTTAAGAGAGCATTTTGGGAGTTTAGTTGAATAACCTGCCTTCTGTCCAAAGCCATGATGTAGTGGTGCCATAAATTATGACCTCCAGTCAGTGATCATCAAAAGCAGACGACTAATTTATTATTTCATGCCTTAAGACTTGTTCACTTTCTACTATTAAGTCTATTTTACAGATTATATGGCAACATTTAAAGTTGCGTAAAGTAAGTTTAGGTAATTTCACTGCGTAAATTTGCACATGTGTGATCTTAGCATTTGTCTAAATGGATTCTCTGTGTATTCAGATTGACCACTCATGCATCACTTTATCACATGTAGCTGTCTCCCCACTTCTAAAGACAGAGATGATCTCTTCATGTCTCTTCCCAGTAGTGGTTCCTAAAAAAAAAAAAAAAAAAAGTCCCCCCTAGGAGGGATCCCCTAAACCAAACCAAACCAGAAACGCATCCTGTCTTCTTTTTTTTTAACTCGCTAGAAGTTAGCTCAGCGTGTGAATGTATAATAGGTATGACTGATTTGATTATAGGTCTCACTCTGCACAGCTATTGTCACATACAGACAGTTACAGACGGCTCCACGCGGAATCATATCTGCAACAGAAAATAGCATCAGCTGCGGAGCTTTAGGATGAAATGCTGCCAAATGGGGGGTCTTGTGCTGTAATGGCAGATCTTGGGGGAGGAGGAGGAGGAGTGTTGGTTGGGGCAGGGCACTTGACATGAAAAAAAAGTTGACACAGAGCCTGATATTTCAATTTTATACTTTTTAAGAGAGTTGTTGTCACGCTTGCAGATGATGAACTCTCTCTCTAAAAAGGAAAACCAGGCAAAGTTGGAATGTCACCCCTCTGACAGCCCCCTCTCTCTCTCCTTCAGCACTCCTCCAGCGGATCACTGTCAGATCACTATTTGCATAATTATATGCTCGGCTCAGAAGGGGAAAACTAACCCCCAAATTTTACGGGTCAACTAACTGCAACAATCAATGTTTTATATGGGTATACTAAAGGGAGAGAAATATCTTGAACAATCACTGTGGAGGAACTCTCTTCTTTTCTCTCTCTCCTTCTCTATCAACTCAATTCAATTACTTTATTGGCATGACTGCTTATCAGAAACAATATTTCCAAAGCAGTTTAAAAAATGTAAATTCACCCCCCACCATTGCTTCAAGAAAGACTCTCTCTCTCCTCTTTCTCTCTCTCAGTACGTGAGCAAATACTTTTTCATCTATTGACTGAGAGGAGAATGTCTGGGCTTAAGCTCGGAGGTGCATTCAAGATTGTATCCCTTCTTCTAGCCCCTCTCTTTCTTTCTCTGTCCCATCTCTCTATATACTGTGTTTTTCCTCAGCAGAAGAGCTCTTTAATATCGTGGCCTGTGTGTGTGTGTACCAAAGACACAAAACTGCACTGGCCGGTTTTCGTTAGACATCATTACATATTCATTGACTTGCAGAGAAAACCATTTAATCCAGTGGAAACAACTCCTCTTCAATCGTCTCTCTCTCTCTCTCTCTCTCTCTCCTTCTCTATTCTAATAAGGAAAGGACTCGCAGACTGAGACATCACGTTTAGGAAACTGGGCTTCTTTTATTCTAAGGGGTGATAAAAGGTGCGTCTTGGGCACAGGTGTTTGCACCAAGTGGGGAGCGCAAAAAGTCCTCATAGTAACATGCAAAATACATACTTGTAATTTATATCTGTTTAATGATGCAATATATCACATATTTTTTATATATATATATATTTATATTATGCATAACTGCAGGAAAACACCAATATGGAGTCCCTGTCATTAAAAAGTTTTGAAGCAAATCCGCGCGTAAAAGTGCCCAACTTTGTGTAATGATATCCGGAGCGTCCTCTCTTTGCGCACACATTTAAAACATATAAGGTGACCTGTTATTCCTCTTCCCTTTTGCTCTCACCTGTTTCCTATGAAAAAGGACCATAATGTGCGGAAATATGCAGAGCAAATGGGCTATCCCAGCAAAAAAAAAAATGCAATTCTCCAGGTTATTATAAGAAGAGCAAGTTCTTGTGGAGAGGTGAAAATGCCTGTAGAGACCTCCAAATCACCAAGACGCACAACTAGTCTCTACAGGGAACATAATACGAATATTAGTTTATATCTGGATATTCGTGTGGTTATTCGTTGGTATTTTCTTTTCTCGGTTTTAGCTGTCTAATACCTCCAAGTAGCCACTACATCATGAGCTATATAATGTGTGTGTGTGGTGCAGTGCTCGGTCGGTGCTGGCATATAAGACTCCGGTTGTGGGACAGCTGTTGGCAGAGCTGTTTTTTACGGTGTTCAGTCCATTTGGCTTTAATGGCAGCTTTCAGGCGGACCGCTACTCTATCCCCTCACCGCCCCCTCAATTACACCTCCTCTGATACTCTGCTGGCCTAAAGACTCCTGCAGTAAAAAAAAAAAAAAAAAAAAAAAACACCCTCTGAAATGCAATACATTTGAAGAATGGGCTCTGACTTTTAAGATTTGGGGGCTGATCATTTCAGTGTTAGGGAAGCAGTGATGAAGGAGGCAGAGAAGGAAGTATATAACACAGCTCATTGGCCTAGTTTAACAGGCCACCGACGGCTTGCTGGTGGAAAACTGGTCATTTTGTGTTGATGAATGGCAGCCAGGATGAAGGGGCTCTTATAGGCCTGTGATCGGGGCCTTTCTCAGACTGTAAAACGCGATTGGATATCGGAAAACTTAAGCCCAATAATATGTGTTTTATTTGGCACACTGTAATAAAAGCATATTGACAAATTCCCAATTTTAATTACACACATATCTGTGTGTTTTCGTGTCTTCTAAGATGTGCACACTTTGCCAACAAAAATAAACTTTTATTATGACGCAATAATAATAATACAATGTCTCCCGGTATTTCTTCATAATATACACAGAAACAAAGTTGAATTTACTCCCACCAGATCTCAGACTCACCTGTAAACTACCCCAAGTTTATTTATTATTTCTTTTTCAACGAATTGACTGCGTTGTCTTTTAGATCTTTTTTTATTTTATCCCATCAATTAAAATAGAAATAGTGTTAGTAGTAACAGAGGACTAATAATTGATCATAAATAATAAAATGCACAGCAACTTTTTTTTTTCTATGAGTGCTTACTTAAGTTGATATTACTTAAATTCGATACCGACCTAATACACTGCACTAAAATATTATAATACATTATTTAATATTATAAAATACACGTGTCAAATTTTAAAATTTAAATGTACAATATAAAACGAATTTGTATTCTACATGTTAACAGGTAACCAACTAAATTAATTTCATTAGAACGAAAAATATATATTTAATTCATTTATAACCTCCTGGATAAGAGCGGTATCCTAAAGGACGCTTTTGGACAATATCTAAATCGGTATAATTTAAAAACAATTATACAATATAAATGTCAATCGAAAACGGAAGTGGTTATAGTTAAGACTATACATAAAATAATCTTAAACGAAAATACCCAAAAAATAGTTTGTATTGAATTGTATTAATAGTTTTCTCAAAGTTTACTGAGAGTTTGTCTGGGAAAAAAAGTGGAATTTCCATCGGAAAGTGGCTCATAGTCAATTCTTTAGAGGAAAAAAAGAGATCAATTCTCCTTTTAAACCAGTTTATTAGTATAACAACAACTAAAGTAGTGCCTCATCAACCATGACCAAAAACATTAAGTGCACAGTCTTATTTTAAGCGACCATAATAAATCGAAGGAGGTCGATTGTATATGAAATATATTTTCTTGGACTCAATGCAACGAAATAATGAGGTATTTCCAGAAATCCTTAAAGTACAAAATCAATATCGCATTGGAGTTGGTGAGATATCGATTAGTTGGCTGTTAGAGAAAAAAAGCTTTGACTTACACTGCTTTTACACATTATATTTATTTCTCTTAAATATGTTTTATTAAAAACGTGAACAGTTATTACATCTGACATTGTCAAATGAGTCAATTCTTTCCAGTTTAATTTCGTTTATTTAAATATTTTTTAAATCGTTTAAAAAGAAGAGAAATAACTCAGTTCAATAGACTGAAAAGTGTTAAAGCAACTATTTTTGCAGGCTATACTCCTAGAATAAACCACAATCTTCTCTCTTTTGGGTTTAAAAATCTCTGATAAAAAAAAAAAAGGAGTGCAACGCGATATTAAATCACACATTATAGATGAGTTTCATCATGTGGACGCAGCCCTCCGAGGATAAACACGGCGGTGCGTGGGGTAAAGAATAAGATCCAAGTTATTATTACTGTGGGATGAGGCCTTTCACTGGCAGCACCCTGCATCCTCATTACATCCAGACCCAAAAAGAGATGAAGGTCTAAATGAAATTATTGCCATCCAATGAACTCAAATTAGCCAGGCCACACCATGACAGACAGCTCGGATGGATGGAGATGGAGAGAGAGAGATGGAGAGAGGAGGGAGTGTGGGCTTGGAGGGGTATAGGTGGTGGTGGTGGGATTGGCAGGTGTATGTTTTGATGTGCATTTCATGGTTTGCAGAGGCCCCTTAAGTGAAGTTGGGTTCATTTTGAATCTCCATGGTTAAGCGAGTTAATATAGTTGTGTTATTAAAGCCCCTGCAGTCACCTTGCAGCCAGCTGTCTGATGCCTCTATCCCAAACGGCTTACACTTTGTTCCCATCTATTTCATTTCTTTATCAGCCATTCAAATATGCATTTCTCTCTCTCTCTCTCTCTCTTTCTCTCTCTCTCTCTCTCTCTTTCTCTCTCTATAATCTCCCCCCTTTCTTGTCACTAAGGTCCTCATTGTGTTTTTGCTATATACCTGAGTCAGCAGGGAGGATGAAAAGAGGAGGGAGAGTTTGACATGCAAGGGAGGGAGACAGAGGCGATGATAGGAGGCGAGCTGTTGAGGAGTTGAGTGAATTTACCTGCTCCTCTCCGGTGGCGAGCTGTGCGTCGTGTGATAGTGTGTGTGTGTGTGTGTGTGTGTGTGTGTGTGTTTGTGTGTGTGTGTGTGTGAAGTTAACGAGACACCGGCCAAGCTCTGCTTTATTGCTGTTTATCCCTGCAGCAAAAGCTGTCAGGCGGTGACAGATTGGCAGCAGCTCTAATCAGTGCCCTCTTCCCTTCTCTCTCTCTCTCTCTCTCTCTGAGAAGATCCCCTCTCAACTCATTCACTTCTCATCTCCCACAAATGGATTGTTACTAATGCATATATCTATAAAGTGCAACTTTTCATTGTTTTACTATTCGAAACAATAGGTATCCATAGGTAGTTATTTAGTATCCAACTCATTTGAGTATTTGAAAATCTAGACATATTATTATTAAAAAGAAAAATAGAGAAGCACGAGTTGGATTGACATACATTTTAAAACTGTTTTCAATGTAGAGAAGCAAAAGCTATAAATAGCAGGTATAAAAAGGGCAATATTTTTTTCTTTATAAACAGCTGATTACAATAAAAAAAAATCGTATCCAATTAAAGCTAAAATATTTTCTATATTCTGTAGAATCTGTAGCAAATTAAAAATGCAGCTCATTTCAGGCTACTGGAGTGCAAAAGAAATTAAGTTCATAATGACATCGTGTTTGATGTGAAAATTACTAATAAAAGTATTTTTTTTGTTGCATGTAATGGATCAAAAAGATCCATAAAACATCATATCCTTTGATCTTGTGATGAAGATGAAAAGCACATTGCTTATGCTTACTGACCGCATAACAACCTTTTTGTCCACAACTATATTTAATATAAATATTTATAGCATCTACAATAACAATTCAATAAATTATCCAAAAAAGTTACCTATAAACTTTCAACCTTCCATAACTAATATATGTGCATGGAGTTTATTATAAACCAAGATGTTGTCTGTATAGGGAGATCATGATATTTCTCACAAACAGATACACGAAGATAATAAATAAGCACAAGAACTTCAAGTATAGAGAAGAAAAAAAAGAAGATATTTATAAAACATCCATCCTCAGCTTCAGCCTCATGCAGCCTCATGCAGAGCCCTGCAGAATAGCAGTGGACCTAAAGCTATATTTCACTTAGAGAGCCTTCAATGGGATTGGTGCTTATCTCGCCAACACAGCGCTGCTGACCTGTAGGCTGCAGCATCAAGAGGTGTGTGTTTGTGTTGAGGTGTTGACCTGTCAGGGGGGACTTGTTAGGACTTTAACTCCGACTGCTGGCGGTCTCCAGACATCCGGGGGTGGCATCGATTTGAAACTTGTCCTGTCTAATTTGATGATAACATCCAGCCTGCTCCTCCGCAGCACCATGGACAGCGCACTGTCTTGACCTTGCCTTGCTATCAAATTACCCCCGTCTGGGCCACGGTGGGAGCCAGGCACCAACTTTACTACTATAGGCTGAGAGAGACTGAGAGAGAAAGAGAGAGAGACTGAGGGAGAGATTTCTGCTTCTTTCACCAAAGACAAATCTCCTCTGAAGCCACTGCTTACACTCTGTAATACAAGAGGAGGTTGGCGGTTTACATTGGCTGTTGCGCCAACCGCCTATGTAAACAATACTTCAGTCACACTTACACAAAGACTTTATTCTTTTCTTTTTTTTTATCCTTAAAGGACCTGTCCGTCCTTGTATGACTTCCTTCGGTTTAATACTATATAGTCTACTAGCCATATTTAGCCTGGTGATATAAAAAAATGGAGTCACCTATCCTATAATAAACATTTTCAAGTAGTTGAAGAAGTAAAAGTACACAAGTATTGTTAGTAAAGTAGTATTAAGTATTAAGTGTAAAATATACTGAAAGTATCGAGTGAGTGAGTGAGTGAGTGTTGCTATTATATATTATATTACTGCATCATTGTAGTGGAGCTCATTCTGCCATTTCATATAGCCTATACCTTTGGGTAATTTTATCTGCAACAATGCATAATAAAAATAAATAAATAATCACATTTATCTATAAAACCTGAACCTGAATCTAGAAAACATGAACTAGTAACTTGAATTTAGCCTGTTGAAATAAAAAACTGAGTCACCTATCCCTAGAATAAACATTTTTAAGTAGCTGAGGAAGTAAAAGTACCCAAGTATTGTTAGTAAAATATACTGAAAGTATCAAGTGAGTGAGTGTTGCTATTATAAATGATATTACTGCATCACTATAGCTGTATTGGAGCTCATTCTGCCCATTTAATATAGCCTACCTTTGGGTAATATTATCTGCAACAATGCATATAAAAAAAATAAATAATCACATTTATCTAGAAAACCTGAACCTGAATCTAAAAAAAACTAAACTTGAATGTGTCAAATAAATGAAGTAAAAAGTTCCTCAGTAACATTCCACTACTGCCTTTTTTTCTTTTCTAATGATTGTATTTAAAATTAGAGTTAATAAAGTCTGCTTAAACATCATTCAGGAACATGTTTTGCAGGTTAAAAGTGCATAATGTAACATTTGCGAAAGCAGATTGAAATATTTCATCCACCATTTACAGACTATAAAAAAAAGTCATCTCACTATCGCAGCATCTTCAGAGGAAAAGCAACAGTTTCTCTCTTCTTCATGCACCAGTCAGTGCTTGAAGTCAAACCCAACAGAATATGGTACAGTATGTGGACGTCTGCTGAAGAAAGCAGTGCGTGTAAATAGATGCTGAGCAAAACGAGCAAACAAGCAATTTATATTTTGCAAATGTTCTCGGGAGTAGTTACACCCTATCAGCTGGTGCACATACTGTGGTAACAAGTTGATTTGGAGGAACCAGAATGTCTTAAAGTTTGAGAGAGAGCCCAAGGCAGTGACGGGAGGAGGATTTACTGGTGGAGAAAGAGAGAGAAAGAGAGAGAGAGAGGCTGTTTGATGGAGCTCTACAGCTTTGAGACAGCTTGTTAATTAAAACCCCAAGAGATGAGGCTCTGCAGCCACCGTCCATATCAGAGCACTGCTAACTATACTGACAGCAAGTTACTTAACAAGCGAGCGCCTCAATCCTATACCAGGTTTTTTTTTTTTTTTTTTTTTTTTTTTATCACAGGCGAGCAGTGAGATATTTTAATTCGTTAAAATCCCACTGTGGCGGTGAAATATCTTGTTTTCTACTTAAGAAATTATGACAAACCTTCGTATTCTCTGTCAGTTCATGGATGGAGCCCAAATGGCTGCTTAAATGCCTCCAAATCCACACACCGGCTTAAATGTGGCAAATTCGATTAAGGAAAAGGAAAAGAAAGAAATGTCAAAAAAAAAATGAGTGAATTAGTCTAGACATGGTGGTATTAAATTCTTTATATTCAGGAATGATTTCCCACCCAAAAAAAATCAAAGTAGCTTGCGATTTCAGGGGAGGTAGATATAGGCCCACATACAAAGAGGCAACATTAAGTCGAAACAAAGAGACTACTGTGTGTGTGTGTTTTTTTTTTTTTTTGTTGGTGAATGCGTTTTCTGATCAATTTCAATCGAGGTCATCACAGGCTTTGTCCCCATGCATTATTCCACCTTAATTGAACTCGCAACCCGCCCTTTTGCCTGCGGGATCTCTGTGCGCAATTTCAATTCTATATATGTGAGATGATGGCTTGTTAAGTCGAGGAAAAACAAATACCAAGAGAGCCTTACTCAAACACTCAAAATGTATGACTGGGCCCATGCCTATTCTTAAAAAATAATAATAATTGAAATGCTGCTTCCCTCTCTCTCTCCCCTAATAATGTGTAGCTCATGTAAATAGCAGTAAGAGGAGACGAGGAAGGTGAAGCCTGACTGGGTTTTGTGTCTTCTGGGGGGCTGCAGGTGGAGGAGTCTCGGATACAGTACAAGCGAACCTGCTGTGCCATACCAGCCAGGAGTGTTGGAGGGGGGTGTCTAGGACAAAATGGATAATACAGCTCAATCAACAATGAAACCATGCATGTGGTTAGATAAGAAATTGTTGGGTAGACTAGAAAAGTCCCAGTAAGATTCAAATCCAGAAACTTTTTATGTCCAGAAGTTTGTTGTTCATGTGCTTTTCTTGGAGCTGTATCAAGCTGAGCACTTCAGCTAATAATGATATATATAAAATAACGTATCCTTCTCAACTTTAAATACAATATTTATCCACATTATCAACTTTTAATTCCCATATAATATTTCAATTTTCTCTACAATATAATATGAGTTTTCATTCGTATTTCAGATGTCTTCATGAGGAATAGATGGGAGCCACAATGAGGAAAAAACAAAAGCCAAAACCAACATGCACAAGCCCACATGTATGCCCACTGTGTTTATCTTGAGCCACATAAGAGGAAATCCATTCTGTCAAAGTGATCTATTGCAAATTAAAGGTGGTTAAAATACATGGTCTGCATCATTATAAAGCAGCACAACTATACCAACAAAAACTAAAAAAACGATTTCATAGTGATACAAAGATTAATTGTCCTCCTCAAACGACCACATCTTTAAATCATCAGATTGATATTGTTTCAATTTAGATCCCAAAAGTCAACCAAAAAAAAAGTGATTTCAAAATAAAACGTAAAGACATAAAGACATAAAGTGTCTCTTTCCAAATTGTGTGTAAAGTGCGTGTTTCTTTGTCGTTGACTGCCGTATTAAAAGGCCCCTGCACCTGATCTGCTTGTGGCTAGTGTGGGGCCACGGTGCTTTTTAAGACAGCTGTAAAAGGCTCTCCAAGTCTCCAACACATTCATCAACGTCAGACACCGACAAGCCGCTATTTAGTGAAAGTGTAACTGCAGCAGTATATCTCAGAGCAGAGTGGGCCACTCAGCAAACAATACAATGGAGCCTTTTTTTTTTTACTCCTTGGTTGCAACCAATCTAGAACAGATTATAAACTCGGACACATGATTGCTAAAAAAAAATCATAAAAATCGCTAAATTATATGTAGGTTCATTTTCGTTAATTTGTATAGCTTTTAACGTGGATAATAACGCTGTTTGCATTAAAGGGAGCCCTTTCTTAGATACATTGTGTGTCATTCTAAACATTTTTTCTTGTTGCTATAAATGTATTTATTTTATTTTGTAGTCAGATTAAGCATGCCCGTCTTTACTTAAATTAATAAGACATTATTTTATTTGAAAATGGATAATTAAAGTCCTTTTTATTCCTTTCTACATAATTTAAATTTGAATTGGGGGATATTCTGCGACGTTACATCCCTTAAACAAACAATTAATTATCTAAAGCTCAAATAGTGCAGCGCGTGAGTCTGTGTTATTATCAGTTTACATTAAAATTAAATGCATTGCTGGTCGCTTGGTTTTAATCGATGTGATTCCGCAGCTTAACAAAACAAACAAAAAATGTCAGTCGACATAGGATAATGCAATTATAAAACTCTCCCCCACCGCTATATATTCGCAGCGGTTTTGCATTAGAGTCGTTTGCAGCTGCTGAAATTCCTGGTTCTAAAAAAATGGACCCTGGAAGAGCTGCTGTGTGCTGGACTGGAGAGCAGAGCTGAGGAGAGAGGGAGAGGGAGAGAGAGGGTATGAGGCGGTTCTTGTGTCAGAGGGTCCCACAACGCAGAGCGCCATCTAGCAAACAAAGGTAGAAACAATAACAGCACGGAGGGTCTGAGGACGGAGAGGCTGTCTTTACGCACAAGGCACACAGAGGCGCAGAGGGACGCCACAACAAAGCGCCGCGGTTTAAGCGCTCTCAAACACTACAAACTTTGTACATCTTGCATCATGCCATAGCCCTGTAGTAACTGCTATATGCAAGCTTGTATTAGGTAGATTAATATACGATCCAGTCAAAAAATCGATTAATTAGTTACTGTTAACGTCTGCTGCTTCTCATTTTATTTTATTATTTTTTTTTTACCACAATTTTAATGAGCATCCAAAGGGGTCAAGATGGCAAACCAAGCTGATCAGTGGTCAAGCTGAAAATGAGGGAACTTTTTAATGTCACAGTGGGTGAAGGAGGCAGGTGACTCCCCCCACTTGACAAAATCAATAGATACTATCACTTTCAAGCTCTATCACAGCGTTTTTACTGGGGATGTGAAGACCACAAGCAAACAATACATCTTCTTGTCGAGTGTATAGTTGATTGCACTCATATTTTATATATTATTATATATGGTGCTCTACTTGCTGTTGAGAGGTATTAAGAGGTTGGTTTGACCAAAAAAAAAAAAAAAAAGAATCGTGCGTAAAATGGTCAGTAATATGCCTCCAACACGTCCATCCTCATCCACGCAGTAATCCCCCCTACTCATCCTCCACCCGCAGCCATTATTTCATAATACAAAGACAGAACTATAAGTCGTCTTCCCATTGCTGGTAATGATGGTGCAATAACAGCAATAGCCGTTATAGCCATATACAGTATAAGCAGTAATAATGATGAGTAATAATGATAGCAGTGATAAAAGCCTGGTCGCAGAGTATAGGAGGCACAACAAGCACTATTAGTGCAGCAATCAATGCAGAGCTATATATCTGAAGTGATCGAGCTTCACTGGGCTTCATTCAACCCGCGGTTATTGTTCATCTATAGTCCACATTATAACCGAACAGGTTAAAAAAATATATTGTATTAATTAATATGTGCTCTAAACTTATTGTGTAATTCTTCATTATTTAATTAAATAATAAATACATAAAATGTTTTTTTTTGTTTTTTTTGCCTTGGGATGTACAATAAATCTAAATTTACAATTTTTGACACATCACTTAAACGTGATATTGAAGTGTAATAATACTAAAGACAACATGTGAGTGATTGGTTGAGCGTTTTGAAATGATATATGAACCGAGGTGTCAGGGGCAAAAATTCTCATATTCGTTATCTTGTCATTCGCCCCTTCGACAACCAGCAATTTGTGACAATTTTCGCTCGGTTAAGGCGTCCAATAATCCCCCCCACAGCCCTCCCAACACTGAAAATAAAGTTTAGACTGCATGGGCACACTTAGAGCCAGACCACTAATACAGCTTTAGAAATAATTAGAATGGAGTTATGACTCCTTCTTCTACTACAATGGACCTCACCTAATTTTCTTATATATACATAATGATGAAGTGATAAATGCGTGTGCGTGTGTGTGTGTCAAAGTAAATTGGGATATATGCACGGCAGGAGTGTGCATTAATTGATTTATTAATTAATTAATGGGGAAAATACATTTGCAGTTTTATGACGTGTTCTGCCATTATGTGATATTGTTTACATGATCTACTAATCTGTGGTGATGTAACCTTCACATTTATTACATAAAAAAAATCTTAGATTTATGTCAAATAAGATAATCCTAATATAAATATATAACAAATATTAGTGTGACATACTAGCCTGTGTTTTCTACTTTTCTAAGAACTCCCTGGCGTTCAGTGTGTCATTTAGTTTGTACAGCATACATTATATTCATACTTTTTTTTTTCTCCTTAGAAGTGAATCCTTGACATCCTGCTCTTTTCAACAAAATTGTAGTATATAATCAGAAAATGATAGGCTTGCTCCATGGCAAAGCCCTATTTTTGGTGCTATAGAGTCTTTTCATAAATATTTCCAATCTCTTCAGCATTAATGGTTACTTCTGACAACCACACTATGGCCCCCTTATTTGAATTAATCCAGCATTTTATTTGCACAACCACTAAAAGGAGAACACTGGAAAACCCCTTTTCTTTTGTGCACCTAAACCCTCTATGATCCACCTTGTCGTCCACGTGTTTTTTATTTTCTGCTGCATGCATGTTCTGCAAGGCCATGCCACAGTATACTGACACCCCACCTTCCTTATATATACCCACCGCCTGCATGCATGGAGAGGAAAAGAGTGAAGATGTGACGGGGCGTTATTTGAAGTATGACGAGCTTTGTGGTCCACTCCTTTTCATTCCCCATCGCCTCAAATATACGCCCGGTTTCAAATAAGCCTCTCTTTGGCAATCCCATGCCGACCCCCCCCCACAACACACACACACACCCCCTGCCACCTTGACATGAATGGGCGACTGACCTTTAGGGCCGTGTCCACTCTGCGGTCCAGTTTTTTTTATCCAAATAAGCCTTTCTCCCCCCACCCTAGCCTCATACGGTGCCAGCAATTCTTTACTGATATCATCAGTGGATGCAAATGAATTTGGACAGGGGGGTGGTGGAGGGTGGTGGTGGTGTTTGGGTGGTGTAGTCATGGACAAAATACCACACTGGCTGTAGAATGCTGCATGTGGAGAGATGGGAATATTGAATACCCCACCACCTCCACCAGAACCATCCCAGAATTCAATATTGTAGGAGAAAAAAAAAATATACGCATTCCTATTCCAGAAATATTGGCTGTGAAATACCACCAAGAAAAAAAAATCGTCCATTCAAATGAGATGCGTTTATTTCTGCATGGCCTTTGAAGAGAGGAGAGGGGTCGTGTCACTCAAAAGAAGGAAAAGGGCCACTCCGTTATAACCCCTCCCTTTCTGCTCTCTCTCTCTCTTCTCTCTCTCTCTCTCTCTCTCTCTCTCTCCGACCGACCGACCGACCCCCACTCACTTTCTCCCACGCGCACACGCACGCTCATTTCCCACTATAGCACGCTGGCTTTGGGGGCGACACCGAGGCTAGATTAGAGCTTTTTGCTCCTTTAACAAGGGGAGAGGAGGCACTTCTATAATCACAGCGGCGGTATGTGGGGCCACAAAGAGTTTTGCAACCACAGGGCGACTGACTGGTCTTCTGTAGAGTGGTCCAACCAAGCCGTGGGCCTATAGCCAGCCAGAGAGAGACGCAAAAACGCATTACTGGGGATCAAAACACAGTGGTTATATAGCGCGTGAAGAGGTTATTAACCCACAGAGGCACAGCAAAAAAAAAAAGACCACTTCTAAAACGTCCAAAAAACAGCATAAACCCTGGTGCGTCTCCTGATTTGAGACAATCCAGCGCGTAAACATGACCAGCTCGAATGATCAAGTCATTATTTAGTATATAGAGAGAGCAATGCATCCCCTTGTTGACGATTTAGAGTGCGTTTCTGCACGCCATCAACCCCTCCCCTACCTCCCTTAAGCACAGCAGTGTAACATGGACATCCAACATTTGATGGATGGTGCTGAGTAAGATGGAAAAAAGACATGTATTTATCAACATGCTGTATGTCCTAGAGAGAGAGAGAGACAGAGAGAGAGAGACTAAAGGGAGTCAATGGGAAACCTTACCACTGTAAGGTTCCCTGTGGCAAAGATGAAAAATACCCTTCAATGCATCGTTTCAGTCAATCATAATAGACCTACAGCAGCTTCTCTGAGCAATCCAGGTAAACATAGATAGCAACAATATGGGCTGCAAACTGACACAGTAAAACAACCCATAATACAACTAGATAGATAGATAGATAGATAGATAGATAGATAGATGGATAGATAGATAGATATATAGATGGATATCAATGTCTCTCAGTCCATTATTGACCGTTCTGCACAGATAAATATTTGTCACGCTTTTTAGTCCATGCAGATGTAAACTAATCCCATTTGTTTACGATTCGATTTTTTTTTTCCTGCAATTTTCAGATAACAATTTTACGACTATCTGCACAAATGCACTGCGAAAAAAAATATATATTCTACCCGCAGACACGCGTGTCTTTTATCATGTCACACAGTAAAACTAACATAGTAATAAAATATAAACGGAATGAGTCTATTAACCAAATCCTTGGCTAAATGACATTCACATGTGTTTAGTGGAGAGGTTGGATACCTGCTAAAAAAAAAAGCTTGCCAATTCATTGTCAGTGGATAATATAGCAGAGGGACCACAGAGGGTATATGGGCTCAGTGGATTATATCTTTACAGGCATTATTCTGCCTGAGTGACTGGCTGAAAAAAAAAAAAAACGCACAGGCTACAACAAAGATTGGTCAGGCATGAATGCGGCCCTGTGTGTTTTGTCTTCATAACATATTAATCCATCAAACCATGAAGTGTGCTTTTTTTTTTTTTTTACTTTAAACTTAAAAGTAAACTTCAGAGCAGTTTAAGAAAATTTAATAAAACAGAGCTTGTTAGTGTCCCAAACTTTTTTATTCCCTTTATTTTTTTATTATTTTATTTTTGCATATAATGCAGCAAAAAAAAAATGGGTCACCAATACATTCTTTCTCAGCATTGATGTAATTGCAACAAAATGCTGCTGAGTAAAAACACTGAGTGAGCTCGCTGACTGCGGTGGCACAGTCACACACACCATCTGGAGTGTATTAGAAAGAGAAGCCGTAAATATTACTGAAAAGCCCAGGCGTTATCAGGTATGTAAGCCTTGCTGCGTGGCCTCCCATATGTTGACATAATCAGACTGTTGGGGATGTCTATTAAAACCTATCTGAGTTTAATAAATGAACACAGTCATTAAATTCAGTTTGTTTTTGCAGATCTCCCAGTGACTCCCAGTGTTTACATTTTTTTGGAGAGGAGTGGGATTATTATGGGGATGAAATGATGCATGGCATGTTATCACAGGATTGAGGTTGCTGTTATGTTTGGACCACGAGCAACAGGTTACCACACTTCAACTCCCAACTTTCCCCCTAAATTTCAACTAATTATTAGACGCGCCTGCATTATTATTATTATTAAGTGTCTTGTCTTTTATAATGGCATCACTTTTGCCGCTGAGAAACACACACACACATCCTCTCAAACTTGACAGAATGAATTAGGAGTTCCTCTTGAAGCTGCAAACGCTCTGTTACATCCGATTCACACTTTCCCCACTTTTTACAACCAAGCATTTCCTTTCCGACCATCCAACTCTCTTTTTTTTCTTTCCTTTTTAGGTTAGTGTGATTTATTCCGCACAGTAATTTATATATTATATTATATGTGCAAACACATGCGCGCAAAAGAAGTAAAAACACCTCCAATTCGTGTAAACATATAGTCCCATATAGGCTATACTACACATACATACATAGTGCTACAACTGAGAAAACTTGCACTTTTGGAGTTTGATGCCACGTGCTGATTAATTCCTTAATGGTGACAAGCACGCACACATAGCATGTATACAGACACACACGCACAAACATAGACACATGTCCATCCTCTTTCACTTTTTTTTTACTTATAGGCCCTATATCCCTCCTCCCCTTTCTCTCACACTTCTCTCTCTCTCTCTCTCTCTCTCTCTCTCACTCACTCCCCCTGGCTTTATCCGTTTCAGTCCGAGGAACACACAAGAACACTGTGCAAATCACACACACACGGAGGAAAGAGAGAGAGAGAGAGAGTGGAGGAGACAGAGGGAGAAAGAGAGAGAGCGTCAAAATGAGCCTTACTTTTTTTTCTTTTCCTGTCGTGAATCTTCATCCATCCGTCGTTGACAGAGCTTGACTTGATCCAGCCACTTCTTCTTCTTCTTCTTCTTCTTCTTCTTCTTCTCCACGCAGTGCTAAAAAACTCTGTAGTAGTAGTAGTGCTGGTGGTGCAGCTTTAATTAATACATTTTCTTGGGCTGTGTGTTCCCGAAACCCAGAAGCTTTAGAGAGGAGAAGAGGAGTGCAGATTGAGACATATTGAGCCCGCTTTTAAAAGGATCATTTCATCATGTGGGAGGTTGGGACACACAAAGTTTGGACCCGTGACTGGCATTCCGGAGAGACATGCATATTTTAAAAACAACAAAGCAAGACAGAGACCGGGGGCCCCGGGGTGGGAGGGGAGAAAAAAACTTGGAAAAGAAAGTTACTATCAGATGAACAGCTGTCATTGTTGGGCAAAAGACTTGAATGCATATTAAGATATAGTCATCTGAGAAAAAAGGAGCTTGTCCAAATAATGTCAGTTGTAGTCCTTGTATTACTCATTCAGATCTTTTTTTTTTAAGTTTGGATTTATTCATTCAAACATGTTTACTTTTTAAAAATAGTATAATAGAAATGGAAAAAAACACAACTTTAACTTTTCAAGGTTCAGAAATTTAGTGGGTTTTTTTGCTCTATGTTTTTTTTTTATTCTACAGGTTATATTGAAGTCATAAATAACAGAATTGGACAAACATTTCAAATGCTCTCCAATTGTGGACTCTAAATGGAACCAAAACTAAGTGGAAAAATATTGACTACACTATTAAACTGGAGGTAAATTATTATCATTCACCTCCTCATAATGAATTTTTTTAATCCTGAAATATCTAAATGAATAGCCGCTAAGATTGCAATTTAAACCGTCTCCCACGTCTATTTTGTCAAGTCACACACAATTGTATATCTTTCTCCCCCAAGTAAAAGAGAGTGTGCTTAGCGCTGTCACTTCTGCACAGCTTTTACAACATCACTCTCCCCCCTTTTTTCTCTCTGCTTTTTACTGGAAAGGGGGTTTCTCTCTCTCTTGTGCACGCGCGCGGGGTCCATTCGTGCAAAAGGGTGGAGGTGGAGAAGGCATAAATAAAAATGTGTTGGCTGTGACGAGAGATCTGTCCGCTTGGAAATGAAGGGCCAGTGGGGAAGAAGACAAAGAGGGGGAGAAAATGCATGCAGTGGTGTGTAGAGCTGGATATCTCTGTTAGTTGTCAGCGTTTAGTCCATGGCTGTGGAATGCTAATGAGTGAGGTCTCTCTCTCTCTCGCCTTTCTCTCTCCTTTTCTCTCCCTCTCTTTCTCAATCCCCCCTCCTCCTGTCTGTCCACCCCCCCTCTCTCCATCTCCCCCCCTGCTCTCTCTCCTCTCCTCTCTCTCTCTCTCTCAGGGAGAGAAAAAAGCGGATCGATAGCTGACCCGATGGTTTTGGCCAATGCTTTATTTATCTGGCCAGGCAATGATATTATCAGCCTTGAACGTTATATACAGCAAACGTCTTCCTAAATCAACACAAAGGGATCCGCTTACACAGCGATCCGGGCTTTTTTTTTTTCTCACAACCACCACCTCTCTCTCTCTCTCTCTCTCTCTCTCTCTCTCTGTCTCTCTCTCTTTCGCTCGGCCAGTGGCGCGCGCGCACACACGCGTACGCACGCTTTTACGCACGGGCATGCAAAAGAACGCGCCCGCACACATCCATGCAGAAAGACCTCACACAAACACACACACACACACACACACACACACACACACACACA
>CAKAOI010017579.1:0-29017 GCA_916701655.1 Sebastiscus albofasciatus
ACACAACAGCTTTGGTATAACCACTTAACTACACATTAATCCAATATGGGGTTAGGATGTGTCACGTTTAAACTGATTCTACCAGGAACAGAGATCACAGTCCTCTGTTACCTTTTATTTATTTTAAAAGGTGTGCACAGGCCATTAAACAAGGAAACTTGGACTGGATACCTCAAATTAGGATTGGGGTTTTTTTTTTCCATTGTTTGTGTTTTTTGTCATGTTTGTTTCATGAATTACATGTTTGCTATTTGTTTTTATGTTTTTTATCTTTGCATGTATATTTCTTTGTACAGATCATACATATTTTTTCTTGTAAATATTCTCATTTTGCCATCAGTTATTTGAAAATTAAACATAATGAACACATGCACCCTGTTTGACATTTTGTTTCTTTAAGTATTATTTAAGTATTGTTTATTTTTGTTTTATTATTTGAACAACTACATTTTAGACATCTTCAATTGAAGCTAAAATGGAAAATTTGCAAAAAATTAATTTGAGTGTTGATGTGAATAGATAAAAGCCATTTCCACCGACATGTTTCTGAGACAGACATACTATACCATGACTCTCGACATGATATGCTATGACTTTTTCGAAGTACTATATTACTGTTTTATTTTTTCGAAATACTATATGATTTTTTGTCAACATGCTATACTATGACTTTTTTTGACATACTATACTATGACTTTTTTTCGAAATACTATGAATTTCTTTTCGATATACTATACTATGATTTATTTTTAATTTTTTCAACATACTATACTTTGACTTATGTTTTTGACATGCTATACTATGATTTTTTTGACATACACAATGACTTAATTTTTTTCGACTTACTATATGACTTATTTTTTGGACATACTGTGATTTATTAATATTTTGGACATACTATATACTATGACTTTTTTTGACATACTATGACTTTTTTTCGACATACTATGCTATAATGTTTTACATTTTTTAGACAATCTATACTATGACTTTTTTTCGACATATACTGTGAATTTTGTAAATTTATTTCGACATACTATGACTTTTTTTGATATACTATGACTTATTTTTTCAACATACTATAACTTTTTTTCGACATCCTATACTATGACTTTTTTTTCGAAATACTATGAATTTTTTTTCGACATACTATACTATGACTTTATTTTTTTGACATATTATACTATGACTTTGTTTTTTCGACATCCTATGACTTTTTTTCAACATATTATATTAAGCCCATTTTTTCAACATACTATACTATGACTTAGTTTTTTGACATGCTATAGTTTGACTTTTTCAACATTTTATACCATAACTTTTTTCGACATACTATATGACTTTTTTATTTTTTCGACATACTATGATTTATTAATATTTTAGACATACTATACTATGATTTTTAAAAAAATTTCGACATTATAATATGAATTTTTATCGATATACTATGGAATTTTCATTATTTTCGATATACTATGACTTTTTTTTTTTTAGACATACTATGCTATAATTTTTTGACATACTATACTATGATTTATTTTTATTTCTTCAACATACTATGACTTTTTTTTCCCCGACATCCTATGACTTTTTTTCGACATGCTATACTATGACTTTTTTTCGACATATTATACTATGACGTTTTTGACATACTATTCTATGACACTTTTAACATGCTATACTATATTAGAGTTAAGTTTTTAATGACTTCTTTATGACTTTTTTCAACATACTATAGACAGGTTTCTGTGCAACGTCATCACAGAGATGCGACCACAACTAGAGCCAAGCTCCAAAGCAGAGGTGACAAGGAGTTGTTGTGCAGTAAAGTTTGACCTTTTCCACACTATACTATGACTTTGATTTTTTACATTTTAATGAGAAACTATACTATGACTTTAATGCCTCTTTATGACATACTATACTATGACATTTTAATGACATACTATAGGCTTACTGTGCATTTTTTTACATTTGAATGTCATACTATGCTATGACTTTGTCATCACATTTTAATGGCATATTATAGAATGACTTTTTTAATACGCCGCTCTGTTTCTTAGACAAATTTCTTTCATATCCAAATTTAAGGGATACTCATTAAAAAAGTTCACTTATGTAATCTGTTTATTTCAAAAACATAATGTTGGCTAATATACCGTTATCAGATTTTATTAACTCTCAAGTATCAATAGCATCATAATCGTCAAAAATCCAGTACTGTTCTGGGTATGTGAAAAATGTTACCATTGTCTGAAGGTGGTAGTGATGCAGCCTTATTTTGCTTGGCAGACTTGTATTAAAAGGTAAAAGGTTTAAGTTTTGCAATTACGTTTCAAAAGTATTTAAAAAGGGTCATTGGAAAAAGATAAATGTACCTTCTATCATCTTCAGTTTTGGTTCTAAACAAAAATGGGGTCTGCACTGCCCTCAAGTGGCTCTTTTTTGCTCAGAGTCATGCTTCAGAGATGATGACTGATTTAATATTATATTATGTGCATAATAGGGAGGGGTTTTTTTTTTACATTTTACATCTATCTTATATTTATGTTTCATCCTCTAATGTCCATTTGGGGGACTGTTGACCAGGATGGCATCAACAGCTATTTATTTTGTTTGTCATAACATAACACATTTTGTTTTTCATCCTCCTTATGCGAATCACTGTGTAAAATGAACCTGTTAGATACCTGGATTTTCTAGGGGTCATATTACTCAACATCCTCTAATGCAGGAGTGGTCATTTAGACACTAAGAGCCAAAAAACGTTTTTTCGTACCTTAAGCTTCTGTGAACTCAGCGAGACTTGCTGCTTTACTTGTTTTCCGCAATCCTTGAAGTCTGCTTTGTTTTCCCTTTGAGTACTCTTGGAACAACTGCTTCACACTTGATGGGATTCTTGGATTTCACGTGTTTCTGAGTTGGAAAAAAGCTTAGTTGACCCAAACAGTACCAGCAGTTTCAGTGCAGCCTGTTTGTAATTGAATGGATTTCACTGTGGCATCAAAAGACAGTTCAATCAGTTTGCATGCTTCGGCCAAACGCACTATTAAAAAAAAATATTTTATTATTCTGCCTTGTTTGTCCAGACATATTAATGATCATCCAGAACTTCTTACAATAAAGTTGTTCTGTATACTACAAGTGTTGCTGGAGTTTTGACCTCACCTTGGAAGTACGTGTTGTGCCACAAAATTTTAGAAAAAAGAAAATCGCTATCTGTTTAAGTGCAGCCTGCGCTATATATAGTATATTTTCACCCCTTTATCTTGCCATCAGACAGCCCCTTTCCTTCTCCTTTCCGCAAGGAAGCTGAACTGAATGTCCAACTTATCTATGCTCTCTCCAAAGCCAGCAGGCTCAGATGATGAAAACAGTGTAGTTTGTTTCACTTTCAGTTCAGTTCACCGTCGGAAAATATTCTAAATATCGGGAACACTTAAACAGATATACATTTCTTAGGTGAGATTTGTCAGCTTGTTAGTACAGCTGTGAACAAAGCAACAAGTACCACAGCTCCGCAAGGACATTTTAGAAAATGCAAATATAACGTTAGTTAAATATCTGTTAAAAAATAAAGCAGGATTTGCTAAATTGAAGGCGAACTACATTTCAAAAAGAATCGCCCTTGGCGGTTAGCCACTATGGTTAGCCTATGGGACTAACTAGCTTACGCTACCTCACCGGAAGCTACGCCCATATAATTTTTTTCAGTAACGCCCCCAAGAATAAAATGGATAGTCTTCGATTCGGTTGAAATGTGCTAAAACGGAGTGTTTCAGACAGAGGGTAAATACCGGCCTACTCAGGCAGACAGTATGAGGAAAATATAGGGTTTTTTGAACACTAAAGCATGTAAACATGTTCTTGTAGAAACACAACATGCAAGTATGAACCTGATAATGAGCATGATATGGGACCTTTAATATACATAAAAGCCTAATAAGACTCTGGAGGGGGGCATTTATGCCTACTTCTGTATTTTACTTTCTGAAAGCAGGACTAATATCTTTACAGTGAGACATGTTACTTCTTTGCTGGAAGGACTGTGACACACTAAACCAGGAGTCAGCAACCTGCGGCTCCGGAGCCACATGCGGCTCTTTAGCTCCTCTCCAGTGGCTCCCTGTGGATTTTTAAAAATAGAAATGAATAACTTTTTTGTTTACATTTTCATTTTATTTATCATTGTTGTAGGTCTAATGTAAGACGGAGTATTAGGGCCACATTGAGAAAAAATAAATCTGAGATTTCGAGAATAAAGTCGTATCATTACGAGAATAGAGTCATAGGTTTACGAGAATAAAGACGGAATATAATGAGGATAAAATCATAAGTTTAAGAGAAAAAAAGTCGTAGTATTATGAGAATAAAGTCATAATATTACAAGAATAAAGTCATAATATTATAAAGTAGTAATTTTACGTGTTATTTCTTTTTTTTCTTGTTAAGTTATGACTTTATTCTCGTAATATTCCGACTTTTTTCTCATAAACCTTTGACTTTATTTTCGTAATATTACGACTTTTTTTTCATAATATTATGACTTTATTCTGTAAATCTCAGATGTTTTTTCAATGTGTCCCTAATACTCCGTAGTACATTTGCTCTTTGGCCCTCACTGCATTAGACTTATATACTATATACTGAGACTATAAACTGTGTTACCTTCATCACAATGCTCAAATGTTTTGCGGCTCCAGACACATTTTTTTTGTTTTTTTTTGCCTAAAATGGTTCTTTTGATAGTAATGGTTTCTGACCCCTGCCCTAAACAGAGTGGGACCATAGGTAATGTTATTTATTACACCTGTGTTTACCTGCTATGACGTGTCAAAATGGCTGCTGTAAGAAGTTCAACCATGAGTAGGCTCCTTATAGCCTAGCAACAGCATTATAATGTTATACACCCACCAAACTAAACGAGCTCCACTGTGAGAGCATACACACAACTGACAACAGTTTCAGAGCAAAATCAGCACATATTTACCTCTGTGGAGTGAAGCTGTGAGAAGAAGTTACTTCAGCAGAGTCGGTCACATGGAGGTGAATATGACAGCAACTCCTCTTACGCCACGAGGTGCGTGTTTGAAACAGCCGACAAACGGAGTCTGAACACGGGCAACAACATCTGTAAACACCTTTAACTCCTCCACTAAACCGTCCTGGAGCAACGTCAACATGTCTGCAGTTTTGTTTAGCTCATGTAGCCCGCTGCTATGACTTAAGGCGAGGTAGTGGCGAGGCTCACTGCGGTAATTGATTGATTGCAGCTGAGGGTGCAGGTGTGGCGGAGCAAACAGGTGGGCAGCGCGTGACGCTGTTTAAATGAACCGCCCTGTTGGAGAGGAGCGTTTGACGTCACAGCTAGTGCAGCAAGTCACGTGACCTTTTCAACGTAATTGCTGCTATGTAAATTATATATCCAAATGTTGTTACCTGGAATCTGTGTGAAACAACAAAACCGAGTGATATGTAGAATAAATCTCTTGGGAGATTTAAATAGGCCTCTTTAATGAAGTTTCAGATGCTATGCCACGTGCGTAAAATGCGAACAGCGCCCAGAGGGAAATTGAGTTACATTATGCTCCCAATCTAGAATATATATATATATATAACATAGAGAAATCATTAGAAAATACTATACGAAACATGTATAAAAATTGCAAATAATAATGATGAAAAATAGGATATATCATGAATTGTGTAAAAAATGCAAGAATAGCATAAATAAATAAATACGAATATTAGTTTAAATGTACTGCATAAATAAATGCAGTGTTAATGCCGGAGTAAACCAGATTATTGCACATCTGAATTATTGCACTAAATAATTTTACTGTTAAGTCATATTGCACAGTTGAAGATATAATAAATTATGGGGTTATAGCTGCTGATAAGGGTAAAAAATAATACATATATGTTGTATATACTGTATATGTATAAATATACAACAATTTACAACATGTCTACTGTTTTCTAGACTGGACAAGGCTATATTTGATCCTAAATACAATCTATTTACTTTAATTTCATAACATCTGTATGACAATAATTGGATCGTGTTCCATGACGAACACACAACGGTGTTGCACGTCATCAGTAAGGGCAAGTCAGCATCAACCTCATGTGACGAAAACGACGGTTTGTGAGAATTAAAGTCTGAACTAATTTATAATATATATTACGCCTAGCAAAGGGAAATCTTATACATACAGTTAAATTGAAGCGTTATTGATGTTACAGAGCTGTCCGTCACTACCACATTGCATTGTGGGGTATTAATGCCGCCACAGTGTCCAGCGTTGCATACTGTAATATTTCACCGGAAATACATGTAGTATGCAATTTGCGCACTATACTAAGGTTTCAGACATACTTGAGTATCTCACATACTGCTTCAGCGAACTAAATAGCATATTAGTATAGAATTTCGGACACAACCCTTGTAACAGGAAATACAAAGGAGCCCATTTTGAATGTTTGTGTTGTCGAGTTATAAAAGGTCTGTTAATCATTAAAGCATATCAGTCAATTAACTCACAGGCCTCATTTCATTAGTGGCCAAAAATGTAATGGAGTTGTGTTAGCAAAAGTTCAAAACAAGTGACAGTACACCGGTACGGTGTTCTCCGAACAGGAAGATGTTCAAACTCATTTTGAAGTTTGAGGGAGGGGGAGAATAACACAGCACCAGGCCAGCCATTTTTGGTTTATAGCAATGTTGTTTTTTATTCTAATTTCCAATAAACAGAGAATATATCAGTCCCTTATTTGTACAAAAATACCTGAACAGGATACAATGTAGATCCAGGAGCCGTACAGACAGAATGAAGCAAAGCACAGTGGGGTTATCTGAAAAAAAATCATGACGGTTTATTTGCTCTTTTTGTTTTTTCTTTCCCTGAAATGTCTATTTGACTTCAGCTTATGATGACTTCAACCCAAAAATAAAACACAACCAACACAGAGTCAGTTTCACCTGCACCTACACCGTGAGTCACCACTGTCAATGGGACTGGTATGCGACCTGATATTAGGATTTAGTTCCAGTAGGTTTCACGCAGTGAGTGGACGGATGGCAACTAAGGACTTGATACTGTTCACAAACAAGAGGCACCTGCTGCAAGAATAGTTAAGAAAAAGAATTCAAAAAAACTTTGTTATGCACCTTAAAATCAGAGTACATGGGTAATACATAATGAAATGCACGACCCTCTTGAGCTACAGCGTATAATTGCACTACTTGTGATGAAAGGTGTACAAAAGCTGCTAAGAATATCCCCAAGGGTTAAGCGTTGGGAGTGTGTGTGCTCTCGGTGAAAAACCACTGGTGTGTAGTGTGTTAAGAGGGGATATTCAAAAGATTCAAAACTAAATGGCATCAGAATTGGATGTTGGCAGAGTTGAAGACTCTGTCAGCCTGTCAGCTTATACACACAACTGATGTTCAGAAATTTGACACGCGCCAAAAATCCAGTTTGATCTCTTAAAATAATAAAAAAAACAGCTTAATTTAATACTGTATATATTGTGGTATATTCTTTTTATATATATATGTATGTATATATATATATAAAAGGTCATTTTGTGGCAAACCAAAGAAAATACACAATAATGTCAATATACACACAAATAATGGAAATAAAAAGGACTAAATAAATCATTCTTCATTTTACACGGAGTTATGAGCAAAAGCATAACGCCCCATACATAGTGATCTGTGACCTAGGTACAGTGTTAGATCTACGTCTTCCATAGCTTCACATACTTAGAAAACAAATGATACTGTATACTGGTATATTCATATACTTGGGCTTGTGTATAGGATTGCATTGTAGCACAGTGATTAAAAATGGAGGAGAGGACGGTGGTTCGTCCCCGCTGACCCATAGCGATGTGGCTTAATCGCGTCCCTCTCTGACAGACAGGAAAGAACCTCAACTGAAGACTGGGAACGCTGGGAGACCTCCAGACAAACACTCCTGTCTCCTCTAAATCCACGGCTCTTAGCTCGACTTTACCCAACCGACAAGCAACCTTCCTCATCTAAAAGGCAAGTTATGATAACCAGCAGATTTAGCAATCCTGAATAGTGAATATAACAGTCTGGCCATACACACACACACACACACACACACATACACACACACATATTCACCACAGGGTCATAGCTTACAGGCTGGACACAGGTGGGAAAAGGGGGGCTGAGGGGGTTCAAGCATCATCCAATTCCCTGGAGAGTCTGCCCTGGCTGACTAGAAAAAAGGCCTGATTGGTGGAGCGCAGAGCTGGTGAGTCATTCAAGTCACGTGATTGGTCGACTGGTTGTGGCAGTGGCTTGCGAGTCAACAGTACTTGGAGAGAGTTCAGTTAGCCCGGCAGGGAGTCCGGTGGCCTCGTGCTAACCCTGCTCACTGTGAGTCTGGCACAGGATGGAGAGGAGGTGCAGGTGAGGCTAAGCAGGTGTTATGTCACATGCCTTTGGGGATTTTCATTCGCTGGTCACACGACAGCAGGAGAGGGCAGGAAAATGTCTTCTCTAGCCTACTGGTTTTTATTCCCGATAGATATGGTCCTGTCTATAGTCTTTTGGATGACCACAGGGACAAATTTAGAGAGAAAATCCACTCAGATTGCATATTAAAGCCACTACGTATGCCGTTCTTATGTTAATATTGAATGTGGAAATAGCTGTTTTTCAGTAATACCACTAGGGGGCGCCAAAGTTGGACATGTTCAAATCCTACACAAAATAGAGAGGCGAAGTCCCGCCCCTTCCAGTGGACCACCATGGGACCTTATTTCGGAAAAAATATGAACGGTCAACGGCGAGAGACATTTTTTGACGCCGTTTGAATTGCGCCATGAATCACACATACGACGTTTGTCAATTTAAAACATAATTTTGCAAGTCAAGTAAGTCTCAGCTTGTTGTAAAACTGCTGAAGTAGAAGACTGAAAATACGTAATTAGAAAGATTACACACCCAAAAGTCACACAAGTGATGTTTTTCTCTCTGAAGCTACGATACCTGTGTGTTTCCTACTGGGATGTACTCACATGAGCAACAGGTCTGATTGCTCTTTCGCTTCCTGGCTGATAAAAAGACCAGGAGTTGCTGGATAAAACACATCAGGTAAGATAACGTAACATTTGTGCGTGGTCATAGCTAAGTTAGCTATGTGTTGGTGACATTTATTGTGCGAGACGAGAGATGTAGTTCACTGAGCGGTTTCACACAAAACTAAATGATACTACGACAAACCTACGACGAACTGTCTTTACTTGCAAAGTTATGTTTTAAATTGACAAACATCATAATATATGATATAGTACGTATAATTCATGGCGTAATTCAAACGGGATCAAAAAAAATGTATCTCTTGGCGTTCACTACCCTTCACATTTTCAATGGAAGGGGAGGGACTTTGCTTATTTATTTAGTGATTAAGTGCCATATTCTACTTTATTGATGGACCAACGTTGTCTTCTTTTCACTTCATCTCCCTGAATTTCTAACAACCATCAGAAATAGGCATGACCATGCGGTTTTCAATGAAATATTGGCCTTTAGCCACAGAAATTAGGCCACAACTAGCTAAATTTGTTGATTTTCTTAAAGAGGACCTATTATGCTTATTTTAAGGTGCATACTTGTATTTGGGGTTTTTACTAGAACATGTTTACATGCTTTAATCTTCAAAAAACGCTTTACTTTTCTCAGTTGCAGCACCTTTTTTCACCCTCTGTCTGAAACACTCTGTTTGAGCTCCTTCCCCGCCCTCCCGAAAAGCCCAGTCTACTCTGATTGGTCAGCTGGCCCCCTCTGTTGTGATTGGTCAACCGAACCAAACTCTTCAGACTTTGCTCCAGCTCTGCTCTAACTAGCTTTGTTTGAGGGCGTGCCAAACTAGCGTCTAGGCAGGTATTATTATGCAAATGTGTTACTTCAAGCGGGACTTCAATCAAGGCGTTTCAGGCAGTTCAGGAGCAGTGTTTCTGTGGGGGAGAGCATCTCTCTTTGGCGTGGACTTTGTAACTTTGCAGACCTTTTAGATGCACAAAAAAAATATATAACCCACTACAGGAAAGGGGAAAAACAACAAAAACATAATAGGTCCCCTTTAATTAATCAATGAATCGTTTGTGGTCTAGAAAATGTCAGAAAATTGTGAAAAATTGTCCATCACAATATCCTAGATACCAAGGTGATGTCTTCAAATTGCTTTTTTTTTTGTCTGACCAACAGTCCGAAACCCAAAGATATTCAGTTTACTATAATGTAAGACCATGAAAAGTAACAAATGCTCATATTTGAAATTTTTGCTTAAAAGACATTATTAATTATCCAAATAGTTGCCAATTCATTTTCTGTTGCGTAAGCAATTAATCATTTCAGCTCTAAAATAATGAATGAACACTTGTAATAGTCCCTTACCGACAACACACCTGATGGCTACAAGGCATTCTGGTCTACTGAGGCTACTGCTGGTGTGGAAATGGCTCCCTCTACCTCTATTATCATGAATTTCTCCTTGTACGATTGCTGCAAAAAAAGATGTCCTTACTGTTTGATTGTGAAGGACTGACACCACAACCTGATGTTCACCACTGATGCTAGCTGGCTCCCATTGCAAGTGCTGGAAATATCTGGACGTGATGTTACATTTTAGCAGAAATAAGACAAATACTTATTTGCTTTCTTGCAAAGATTTAGATGAGTGGATTGATACCACTGCCACGTCTTTAGTTTAGTTTAGTTTAGCTTAGGACAGGTCACACATATCTAAAAAATGTCAAGGATAACACAATAAAGTCAAAGACTTATTTCCTATAACCCAGAAATGAGTTAGTATTTTAGCACTTCCGGTTCCCTCGTATCAAAGTCAATGGGGTTTTTTTAATGGGTTTTTAGTTAGATGCCTGAAATAAATCCTGTGGTTAAGCTTAAGAGATTTTAACGACATAAAATGCATCAATAAATACTCCACTTGTGAATTTTGAAGCCTTTATATGTCTTAAAAAAGGCGGTTGCTAACAAGTGGCTAAATGAGACAACTAAACGTCATTACACCGACTCGTCCGCCTTTACAGTCTCGTTGTGTATATCATTCGCGGTCAGGCCACTGCGCTGTAGTTCGTTTATAGCCTAACGTTAGCTTTTTACTTCTGCCGATTGCATTTAAATTTGAAAAAGACATAAAAATAGTGTTTATTTGTGAAGATTATCTTGCTGAACAAAACGCGTAAGTATCATAAACGTCTGTTTGCCACAGAGCTTATTTTCTGCAATAATCCGAAACCCAATGGAAAAATCCCATTGGCTTTTTGTCGAGGGAACCCAGGACGATGCTAACTTCCTGGTTGACCTACAAAAAAATGCCATCCCTGGAGCATTCTATAGCTTCATATCCAGCGTACAGTCATGAGAGTGGTATCGATCGTCCCATCTAACTCTCGGCAAGAAAGTGAACAAGAATATTTCCCAAAAATGTTAAACTATTCATTTAGCATAATCTTTAACACTCTTGATGTTCCTCCATCCTCTTTGAAATCTGAAATATGTTACTGTATGTGCATTATAATATAGCTTTGATTTCATACACAAGGCTCACAATTTTCATTTAAGGCGAGTGAATCTCATTCCACTGTGCGTTGACGCACAAGCGACTGAGTTCACATTTCAAGTCATTTGATCAATTCCATATTAAAACAAACGAAACAAAACAAAAAAAACAAAAAAAAAAAAAACATTATGGGAGTGCTTTTGTTGATTTGTCTTTTCTGGAGCGAGGGAACAGTGGTCAGAATCCGAACATGACGGCTCCAACCCATCAATATCAAATTAAAATGTGCAAGCAGTGAGCTCAGAACAGACTTAGGAAAAGAAAATGACATTCAAAGACAAATTCACCAACAGATTTAACCCTTTCCATTTAAAAAAAAAAAAAAAAAAAAAAATGGTAGAAGCTTGGGAGGTGGACACACTTTTCAGGAGTCTATTTAACAGTCTTCCTCCTCTTCCTCATGGTCTTGAGACGCACATTCGTTTTTTTTTTCACCAAAGCATGGTTATGTTGGTGCAAGCCACACGGAGGTCAAAGATGCCCCCAAACCTTCCTGAAAGGCACTGCATAATCAGCCCTAACTCACTTTGCTCCCACGCCACTGTAATCCAATCAGAACTGGTGGAAATTCACATGCATGCTTTTCAGAAGGGGCGGAGTGGAGGAGGAGGAGGATGAACGGAGAGCAGGCAGCTTCATTTAGCTCGAGAGAACAGCTGTCGTCTGTCCGCCCGGGAGTGCAAAACTAGTTCTGCATTGAATCAACAGTAATAAAAACAGCATTAAAATGACATCAAGTAATCAACTCTACAAGAGAGGCTTGTTACAGCCTTCCTGATAAAACATTCCTCTGTCCTTTCAGCAAACCCTCGCCACTGCTCTGCTTATCTTGCCTTTAGCTACTTCTCTCCAGACTTTTCTCTGAGCTTCTGTGGAGGAGGAAAAGGCGGGATCGGGGTTGCACCAGGTGTTTGGGGGGGGAGGGGTGTGGGGGCAGGGTGTCAGCTTATCCAGACTGGACTGCACAGGTTGAGAAAGCTCCTGGATCGAGTTTGATAAGACCCAGAGAGGTTCCCGTCCATCCCTGATTATCGATGAGGAAGTCAGAGGGTGGCGCTCCCCGCCCACTTCGGTGGCAAAGGGGCGAGGGTGGGGCGGGCACCACAGCTTATCAGGCCTGGAGGGTGAGGGAGGTTGGGGGAGGGGGATCCATCCGGGAGACCCGCAGCACTCCTGCTTGGACAGACTTTAGCTGTCTTGTGTTTTCACAATCTCATCTCTCTCCAGGGTCAAAACGGCAAATGACAAAACAATCTTGTCTCCATGACAACATCGCAGGAGTTGGGCGACTGCTGGGTCCACAATCTGCACAACGTTTGAACTGTCCAAACGGTTCCCATTCAAACATCCGAACAGCGGTAAGGCGGAGAGAAGCACTGGCGCATTGGGGGAAATTAAAACCTCCGATGCCGGCTCCTGCTGAGTTGTTCACATCCCCAAAACGTAACTTTTTCTCTATCTCCTCAACCTCATTGCGCTGGTGAGGGAGGGGAAGATGGGGAAGGGTGAGAGGTGTGCAAAAAAGGGGGTTGGAGGTGTCGGGGGTGTGGAGTGTCACAAGGCCACGGCGGTGCAGGGGTGTTTGAGCTTGCAGGGCAGCACTCCTCTGTTGAGCTGGTAGAACTCCACCAGGTGGATCAAATCGGTGAACTTGGTGGCGCCGTCGTCGAGGCTGAAGAACACCTGACCGTCCTCCTCACACTTTAGACCAGAGCCAGAGGGAGGAGAGAGAGAGGACAGTTAACCATCACATGACAATAACACATGTGTACTTTAAGCATTATGAGCTACTGAAAGAAAACACATAGAGCAAATATATGCAAAGGAGTGTCGGCCTGTTAGTCGGTCCACCACTTTGGTCCAGGCTGAAATATCTCAACAACTATTGGATGGATTGATATGAAATTTTGTACAGACATTCATCATCACCTGAGGATGAATCCTACTGACTTTGTTGATCCAGTGACTTTTCATCTAGCACCATCTTCAGATCAAATCTGCCTGCATGGCCAGATACCTCACCACTAGTGGCAAGTGAAAAAGTATGTCTCTGTTGTAGTCGATTTGTCAACTAATCGGTCGTTTTGATCTTAGTCGACTAAGATTTCTTTAGTTGATTAGTCATTTTTTAAGCTTTTTTCATGCTGAATGACTCATTTCCAAGAAACTTATGAGCACATCTCTGGTAAACACAAGATTTAAAGTGGTGCTTTTGTGTGATTCTTTGTGGAGAAACTCAGTTTTACAGATCTGTCGATTAAATAAACTAATCGATTAGTCGACAAAATCGTATTATAGTGTTAGTCGTCTGAGAATTTCTTTGGTCGTGGACATAGGGTGATCAGATTCCCAACAAACCAAATGTGAGACAAAGAGTATGTTTGTGTGGGACAATGTGGGACACGCTACCAAAGCTGAGAGGTAGTCTACAATTTTGACATAATGTCTATTTAACTTAAATAATAAACATTTCTATTCTGCCCCGTATCTTATAGCATCTCTATGCTTTGCCCAAATGCATCCATAGATCGGCACATCTCCTTTTGAGCCGCACGTTTCTTGTGAGACTCACATGAACTGTGTCGCTTCAAAAAAGCATCTGTCCTGCAGTGGTTTGACTTTTTGAAAACTAGAGCCAATGAAAATGTGGGACATCGTCTCAATATGAGGGACACAGGACGAGGGATAAAAATGCTGTGCAGTTCCTCGTAAAGTGGGACACCTGGTCACCCTACGTGGACAACCCTACTCTGTTATAATTTGGGTGAACTGGTCCTTTAAACCAATTCAAGTTGATTTCTATACTTTTCTGTAATTTTCTAAGAGAGTAAAGCAGCGTGCCTTACTTCAGTGGATTTTACAAGAGAGCATGACATATATTTGAATGCAGTGTAATGTGACCGTGTTGTGTCATGTGACTGACCGGTAGGATCTGGAAGTGCTTGATCTTCTGGTGGTGGCACAAGGTGAGCACGAACGCCTTGGGATTACTCTGACTGTCCCGCAACAGGAATAACCTGACACACACAACATCAGAGAGAAATGATTAAACTGCATCATGAACTATATCACTGCTGGTGGGTTTTATACTATTAACATTTCAAATGCTTGACGATCATGAGCTGAGGGAGCTGTGAATCTTATCTTAATCCACTGGGTAAAGGCTAAAATGCGCGACTGTCACGCCAAAGAGCTGTTTTTAGACACCAACATTTTAGAGATTTAAGCTTGTCTTGGCAGCAGTGATGTCTCTATTTTCATATTTTTTACTTCACTTTCCAGAAGCTTTCTACTGCATTTTACATGAGCAACATTTAGCATGAGATAACATCACATCATACCAAATCTCAACCTTTTCACACTCATATAGTTGTTCTTACCCGTCTACTTGGCCTTGTTGAATGATCATTTTGTGGGCTTCCTCTCTCATGATGCGACCATGAAACCATATCTGTGTCCTGTGGATCACTGCAAGACAGACATCTATGAATCAGTGTATCTACCACCAGCCAAGCAAGCAAAACTAAACACCCAAATAAACACTAAGACTGTCCATACAAGGTGATGAATGTATTTGTTACTGGTCTGAAGTGAGAGTACCTGTGCTCAGAGAGGATGGGTGCAGGGGGCTGGGACTGCCCAGGACATTCATACGCTGGCTCCGTTTCTATGGGGAAGAAAGTGTGCAACATTTACCACAAGATAACAACATATACGACAAAATTACATCAGATCAGCCTCCCAGCTTCAAGCCTTGACCTTCCTTCATGGCATACTGAAATACACTGAAGCAGTCATTTCAACCCAAATTAGGGCTGTTCCAAAGACCGGCTTAAGGCATAGGCCACATAGGCGGTCGCCTTGGGCGCCACCTTCTAGTGGGTGCTGGTTGCCCTCTAAATAAAAAAAAATGTAATTACAAAAACTCTCTCTGTAACTCTCTTTCTCATCTCAACTTATCTGTTAATAAAAGTGTAAATTGTAGATAAACTGACAAAACACTTTTCAGCCAACAAAATCAGGGACAAATTGTTGATTTATTTTATAATAAATACAGTTATGAAAATAAAAATCATAATTTTTTGTCTTAAAACCATGGTGATATCTGATGTGTGTTTACAGGGTTAGGGTTCTGGGGCGAGGGGCTCCAAATCCGAATTTCACTGAGGGCACCAAAAGGTCTGAAGCCAGCCCTGGTCCCAAATACAATTTTTTGGGCTCCGGAGCTTTCAAAAGAACTCAACAGCGAATATTCGAAGCTTTCCCCCTAAACGATAGCTTTTTGGGGCTGTTTTGGGTCTCCAGCCATTAAGCACTGCCTCTCCAGCAGTGCCTGGCTGTAAGCCTGTGCGTAATGCAGCCTGCGGAGGCTTCCACTCAGCCCTTTTGGGTTGGAGTGGGTTGGGCTCTGACATAAGCAATGGTGTTGAGGGCTCTGGCTTGGCTCGTCTCCATGTCAGACATTGTCAGACATTTCTCCGTTCTCGGCCGAGACGGAGGGCATAGCGCTGCAACGCGTCTTTAGGTTTAGTTTAAGGCATTTATTTTTAAGGATTCTGTTATTCTACAGTATTGTTGTTTATATTTGTTATTGAAAAAGAGGCATTTTCTAAAATATTTGGTGTGTTTTATACATGTTTGTAATCCCAATGGGATAAAAAAAACCAACAACAAACAAATTAATATCTGAATCCCAAAATTGAAAACTGAATGCCTACCTAACAAACAAATAACCAAATACTCAAATAATCACATCCAGCCCTAAAACCAAACACAATTTGATTTTGAAGTACAATAAATGAACATCGTAATTAGAGCTGTCAAAGTTAACGCGATAATAACGAGTTACCACAAATTCGTTTTAACGCCACTAATTTCTTTAACGCATTAGTGCAACTTAAGATTTTTACCAACCACGTCATACCAGCTTGTCGCGAAGGAGGCTAAAAATAAACCTGTGAGGGTTTCTGGACAATGTTTGTTATTGTTTTGTGTTGTTAATTGATTTCCAATAATAAATATATATATACATTTGCATAAAGCAAGAATATTTGTCCACTTCCGTGTTGATAAGAGTATTAAATACTTGACAAATTTCACTTTAAAGTACATTTTGAAAAGATAAAAAATGTGCGATTAATTTGCGATTCAATATTTTAATCGATTGACAGCCCTTATTGTAACGCATTGCTGTTGCCCACAACCAAAAAAAAATGGAGTGAGCAGCTGCTTTCTGCTTTAGCTTCCTTGGAGCTGTGATCTCAGCAACAGATAAGTGGAGCTGCTGCACACTTGAATTTACTAAGAAAAGTGATGCAGGGAAAGACAAATTAGTTCAAAATGGAAAAAAAAGGTTCTTGCACAACGATGTTGGTCAAAGATGTTTGTGAAAGAAAAAGCTCTGCTATCGAATGACTTGTGACAACAGTAAGAAAGGATTAGTTTGTCCGATACAAACTGAACCAAGAGTGATAAAATGGCATTTTTTAAACACTGGAGGAAACTATCTTTTGTGTTAATCACATCAAACAACTGCAGCTGTTCATGTGTGTCTTCGGATTTCTGCTACTTCCCAAGCTCCTTACCCTCCAGGTCTGTCCCTCCTCCAGGGCAGCGCTCTGGGCCTCGACGGGGTTGTCGATGACGCGACCGGTCCGCCCGGAGAAGTCCATGGCGACCAGGGAATTCTCAGATACACTCCGCTGTTAGGAGACGTGGCAGGGTTGGGGGTGGAGGGGTGGGTGGGGAGTCGGGGGAGGGGGTACACAAGGAGCACGGTGTAGGGGTGGTGATGGGTGGGGAGGGGCGGGGGGGGGGGGTAGTAAAGGGTCAGAGGTCAAACAAGCCAGACACACTCACTGGGGCATGACAAATCCTGTCTGCACACAGACCCACTTCAGTCAATCCACAAAATGCCCCTCTGAGGAAAAGCACAAGCCTCTCCTGCTCAAAGGATTCAGATCTTCTTCAAATGAATTACTAAAGTCTGAAAATAAAGTCAATTGAACAACTGCGCTTCATTCGGAGCGATCATTATCATAATTTGCATGATATATAACGTTCAAAGTTCCAGTTCAAACTGATTTTACTTCACTCTTTATGGATTGCAGACATGAAAAACGACCAAGAGATATTGAAAACACTTGAAGAAGATGTTAAAAACTAGAGCTGCAACAATTAATCCACTATTAAATTAATCGCCATCTATTTTGATAATCAATTGATCTTTTAAGAAAATATTCAATTTCTCTGATTCCACTTTCTTAAATGTGAATATTTTCTGGTTTCTTTACTCCTCTATGACAGTAAACTGAATATCTTTGAGTTGTGGACAAAAGAAGACATTTGAGAATGTCATCTTGGGCTTTTTCTTCAACATTTTTCACCGTTTTCTGACATTTTATAGACCAAACAACTAATCGATTAATTGAGAAAATAATCGACAGATCAATCGATGATGAAATAATCGTTAGTCGCAGCCCTAGACAAAAGACAAGAACGTAAAACACCTCCTGTTGTGAGGTGATTAGTCTTGGTGCAACACAACATAACACAAGAACGTAGATTTCTATTTGGTTTGCTGTGTGTGCAATATTTAACACTGCATGTGTGTCTGAGGATTATGTAAACATTCACATTTAAATAACTCAGGGATAGATGATGAAGATGTTGATGTGTCAGAAGTACTTTAGTTATAGACTGTTTGAATCTGAATATGCCTTTTCACTACAGAGCACTGTTGTCATTAACAAAAGGTCAACAGCAGCAATGATTGTTTGGATCGAAATTCATTTCAGCATTTAACAAATCATTCTTATGCAAAATAGAAAAGTGATCTAGCCCATAGTGTTTCCTCTTGAGAAGAGCGAGGTGGTGATTCACCATCAGCTAATTAATGGATCAATGTGGATCGGTCTTGGCTGAGTGGGGGTATTAAGGCCCAGACACACCAAGCTGACGGTCGGCTGTCGGACAGTTTGGGGCCATCGGTGAGCGTCTGTCGGCCTAGTTTTTTGCGGCGTATCCCGCACCGTCGGCCCTAGTCTCCCCGTGTTTGAGGCCTTTTTGGCCGATTCAGCATGTTGAATCGGCGGCGGAGCTTCTCGATGAGAGAAATCTCTCTGATTGGCTGTTCAGATTAAACAAATCAGTGCACGAGAAGAGAAACAGAAGTGAGGAAAGCGAGCCAACGAGTGAAGTCAAGTGGAAAAACACGGGAGGCTCTTCTCATTTTTCATCTTCATCTCATCTGATCGTTCCGGATATTTTCACAACGACATGGCCATCTGGAATGAAGCTAAGTGGTGAGTGAGAGTGGTGTGAAAATGGTCGGCAAACGCTGCTTTGTTTCATGTACGTATCATAACAACGGTTTGTATATTCGCCGTTCTCGGTCTTCTGGTTTCCCTTTTTGAATGACAAATACAGCCTGCTGGTGTGGAGAGTTATTTCATGTCACGCAGGCGCAGAGCGTACGTTCTAACTGGCCGTCGGCTGTAGTCTTTGCGGTGCGTTCAAATGCAACCTGTCAACCAAGACAAAAGGTGACGTGAGGTGACGCAACAGTCGACCTTCATCGCCGCTAGTTCTTTGATGACGGCTCGGTGTGTCTGGGCCTTTAGAGTGGCGTTGTAAGAAGGTGATGTCAGAGAGCAGATACTCACCACAGGGGCCGAGAAAGGCGAGAGGTTAGACTTCCTCTGCTGGGGAACGTTGTAGCTCTGATACAGTACTATCCCATGCTGTGAGGATACAAGAGAAGAGACGGCATCAACTTGTGATTCCAAGAGCTGACAAACTGTAATTAATAGTTTACATGCAAAGATTTGTGGTAGACATTGGCTCAGGTTGCAAAAATGTAGTAGGGATGTGCATTTCAAGCAAAATACAATGTGATAATCACTAACGAAGATCTGACTCGATGAATTTAGGCTTTATTTTGACCAAATTGCTGGAACAATGGAAAGATCATTTTGGTGAGTTTTATTTTGTTTCTGTCGAGTTTGTATGAAGTGTGTTTTACGATGCTCCACTGCTAGAACACATCTCCCAGTTGAAACCGCGCACACACATCTGCTCTGACGGAAAAGAGCCGAACTGAAAGTACCACACCGCAGCAGTACCGCAGCCTGGCCTGCGATAGTAAAAACATGAGGAAATATATTTTTAAGACAAGACGATAGTCGCATAAACTGTTTGATTTTTTTACAATTTCATTACTATTCAAGAATTTAAAAATGATCACCTATCCCTAAAAAGTAGTGCTATGATGTTGGATGTTACAGGGACTGTAATAAATGCAGATTCCACTGTTCTGATTACATAAAAAATTTACTTTTTTTACTCAGATTTTATGCATACGGTGGTGTGTTCTTTTTATTATATCAGTTTTTCTAAGATTAGATTTAAAAAAATTGCAATATATTGAATTGTAACCCCTGTATCACGATATGTAGCTTATCACTAGATGCTTGCCAATACACAGCCCTACTCTGAACTATATAGCAATACAACCCCTTGGATTTAACTACAATAACAACATATGAAAGTAAAGGAAGTACTTTGAGCAGTCTGAAGGCAGTCATCCAGCAGGTCCGGCTCTGTTCGTCCTCAGCACACAGCATCTTTAGCTCCTTACAGTCACCCCTCACTTTGCTGGGCTGTAAACCGAACAGTAGACACAGAGGGACATAACGTTACGTTAGATCTTCATGGTTTTATCCTGAAACTTGATTGAATATTGGTTAAATCAAAGTGGATCTGGGGAATTAAGTGTAAGATAATCAAATGCAAATCCCAATAATATTCACCAAAAATAAAAAGTCCAGAGTTCAACACAAAAACACCCCTTTTCAGGGATCCAGCAATAAACAACAAAAGATAGAATTTCAGTTTGTTCATTTATTTCACCACGAGTAACTCCTCTTCCCAAACAAATCAATAAAGGATCTCTCAAAAAGTAAATATACCCCAAATCTCTGACACTACTCCGGTACCGGGCAGTCCATCGTCTCCGTGCACACACATATTTTCAATCTTTGGGCTTGGGCTATCAAATATTTTCAAGTCAAAAGGAGTCTGAAGTCATCAAATTTGTGACTCAAGTCCAAGTCATGTGACTTGAGTCCACACCTCTGGTTTCTGGTATTTCAGTTTTCAAACCTGTGATATGGCAGGGCGAGACTACAGCGGCAAGAATGTTTTATTTCTACTTGGTATAAAGTGCAAAAACGGGTTTTCAAGCTGTACCACTTACTTTTAAAATTTGTTTTTCTAATGGGTTTAAATGCAAATAATGGAATATTTTAAAATAAATATAGCTTTTTTCATTTATATGAAACTACATTAAAAAATAAAAATGTCTAGATGAGAATACCCTAATAACGAGAAAGAGAAAATGTCTGGACTTTGTTGGAGCAACATTCTCCAAATGCATCGATTGGACCTTGAAGCCCATTTTAAACATCCTCACGTGAACATTTTTTTTCTTTTTTAAAATCATGCTTTTTATTGTTTCCTTAAGAAAAAAAAAAGAACACAACACAACAAATAAAATACTATGTACATATAACAGATAGTAACTGGTAATTGAAAAACAAATTAGAGAGAAAAAAGGTAATAATAATAATAATAATAATAATAATAATGATAATAAAATATAAATAAATAAATAAAAATAATAATGTAAAAATATAATATATTTCTCTAAATTCGTAAATAAAATAAAATAAAATAAAATAAATTAAATTAAATTAAATTAAATTAAATTAAATATTTCTAGCACTTAAGCATACTCCAGCGGTCACAGGATAGATACAGAGTACATACTGTGTGTTTAAGGCACATTTACAAAAGAGTAAATAAAACTGAATATAAAAATAATTAAATAATATGAATATAATTAAATAAAATATTAAAACAGAGCAGTTTATTTTTTCTAAAGTCAGACAAGGAAATTATTTACAAGTCCTGTTTGTCATTTAGTTTTTCCAGGTACCATATGACACCTCTAACAGTCAATAAATTACATTTTATTGTGCCCTCTAGCATTTAATCGATGCAAAAAAAAACCAATATAAGGTATTAAAGTCCTACTAATAAGGACCATACCAGCATCGCAGCACAGACGGTCTCCTTTCCCCTCCATCAGTAACAAGGACGTTAGACACACTGCTCCTTAGACGCAACCCCTACCGGTAAATTAATTCATGTCACCATAGCAACAATCCAGGCACCCCCAGCCGCCAAGTAAAATCCCTTACCCAATCCTGCACTGTCACCCCCGCTGACAGCATCTGACACGCCGGTTGTCTGGTGTGTGTGTGTGTGTGTGTGTGTGTGTGTGTGTGTGTGTGTGTGTGTGTGTGTGTGTGCGTGTGTGTATGTGTAAGAGAGAGGTAAGGGGGTTAGGTGGGCCAGATTCCCTGTACCATCCTGGCTTATCCCAGTGGGCTTATCCCAGATCAGCAGGTGACCCATCACAGATTACTCCTGGAGTGGGACACACAGTGCTGAGTGTGTGTTTGAACCCCCACTGGGCGGTTTTAACCCTTCTGTCCTCAGACACACACAAGATATAATATATATGTAGAGGGGAAGCAGGTGCATCTGTTAATACAGAGTACAGCCACCTCTGATAGAGGGGCTATATTATACAGTTTCTCTTCCTTTATGGGGTTTGAGGGAATCGTTATGCCGTAAAATAAAGAATCTCTAATCACTAATTTGTACTGGAGAATGATCACATCCAACCTGGCAGATGAATGCTAATCTCCAGCAATGGATTAATTGAGTTACTTAGGTTGCAGTGTTGTGTTACCTTGATGCAGAACTGGTAATCTGTGGGAGCGTTGTGGAGTTTTCTGCCCGCGATGATGGTGAAGACGTTGCTGTCATCCAGATCTGACAGCAGCTGCAGGTGTCGGGGCTCCTGTTAAGATGTGGGGAGGCAGAGGTAAAGGGATATCAGCAAACAACTTAAACAAAAGACTTAAAGACTGCTTTAAAAAGATGTAGTGTGTACGATCTGGCGGCATCTAGTGTTGAGGTTGCAGATTGCAACCAACTGAGACATTATTGAACTTCTCCCGTGGTACCAAGCCTGTAGGAGAACTACGGTGGCCGACGCAACAACGTGAAAGGCTCTCTCTAGAGCAAGTGTTTGGTTTGTCCGTTCGGGGCTACTGTAAAAACATAGCGGCAGCTCCGTGAAGGTAAAAAAAATACGACTCTTATTTTCAGGTGATTATACACTGAAGAAAACACACTTATTAATATTATATTACATTTATGCCAATAGAGTGCTACAAGAATGAGTCCTAAAATCTGGAAATGAGTCAGCATTTTAGCACTTCCGTTCCCTCATCTGGAAGTTTTCTGAATGGGTTTTTAGTTAGATGCCTGAAATATGTCTGTGGTTAACACAAGCTGAAGAGATTTTATTTTGTACAACATAAAATACATCAAGAAATATCCCACTTGTGAATTTTGAAGCTTTTATAGGTCTTAAAGAAGGCGGTTGCTAAAGTGGCTAAATGAGACTACTAAACGTCATCACGTCAACTTGTCCGGCTTTACAGCCTCGTTGTGTATACTCGCGCTTATGCAACCGTGGTGTAGTTTGTTTATAGCCTAACGTTAGCTTTTTACTTCTAGTGATTGCTAACTTCCTGGTTGGCCTACAAAAATATGTCATCCCTGCACCACTTTATGGATCCCCCTAAATGTTGCACAATGTTCCTTTAAACTATAAAAAAATGTTGTTCACTTTGCTTAGGCAAATGCAAAATTAAGATGAGTTGTCCTCTCCTTTTTTAAATTTAAGTTTTGTTCAATAAAATACAGGAAGTTTTTTTTTTTTAATGACACATCAAAACTGTAATGTTGCAACCGCAATTAAGAAAACTTGAAAATTTGCAACTCAACTATTTTACACGAAGAAAGTTTGTCAATCATGAAATGTGTCAACTGAAAAGTTAAACCATCATCATCAATTTCTCCTTTCAGAATTAAGATATCAGTAACTCATTACCTTGGATGTTCCTTTAGTAGAGTAGTAGAGCCCGGAGCGTCGCAGGAACATGTAGAGTTTCTTCCAGGACCTGCGTCCCGGCTCCTTCACGTACAGATAGCCCTGGATCTCTGGACAGCTACTGGAGTTCAGAAAGTTCTGCAAAAAACACACAAACGGCATCTATTGGGAACACTGCTGCAGAATCGAATGTACATAACACACAGGTTTGTGCTTCACACTGGAAACTACATGTTCATAACTGACTAAAAAATGATTGTGTTTAGAGATCGCAGTGACTAATGAGGCAGGATTTTATCTATATTCCTAAAAATCTGGCGGTAGCAACACTGCTGCATGTAATTAGCAGATTTCAGGAACTGTATGTGTGCATGCATATTTTTTGACTACCAGATGTCCTCACAAAGATAAAAATCCTCTTGAATGAGAGCATTTCCTGCTTTCACTCTTTTTTTTCAGGGTGACTACTTTAGGGTTAGGATTTAGGTCAACGTATCCTCATACAACGGTTCATAAGATTTCTTACGAAAAGTTATTCCTCATTTTTCGTGCATTTTCCTACGAATATCCAGCAACATGTGACGCAAGTGTCGATTTCCACCAGAAGTGCTGCCACTTAAGTACGGAAGTTACATGACAAAAACGACTTGGTTAGGTTTAGGAAAAGTTCACGATTTGGGTTAAAATAACTCTGGAAGTGGCGTAACTTAAGTACGGAAGTTACGTGACAAAACCTATTTGATTAGGTTTAGGAAAAAATTGTGGTTTGGGTTAAAATATCTCTGGAAGTGGCATAAATATGGAAGTTACGTGACTTAAAAGCTACTTGGTTAGGTTTAGGAAAAGATCACGATTTGGGTTAAAATAATTGTGGTTTGGGTTAAAATATCTCTGGAAGTGGCGTAAGTATGGAAGTTACGTGACTTAAAAACTACTAAGTTAGGTTTAGGAAAAGATCCTGATTTGGGTTTAAATAACTCCGGAAGTGGCATAATTTAAGTACGGAAGTTACGTGACCAATAAATCCACGTTGACTTCTGGTTTCACACGGGGTACGAACAGGGCAAAAGTCTGGGGTCTTTAACCCATGCATCCACTCCGACCTCCGCCCTATGTGGCGTTTGTCGCTCTTTATACTACTTTATATTCACAATAACGTGGATTTACATGTAAATTGATTTTGTGGGATATATACAAATTACAATGCATTTACTGTTTTGTAGGTATAGCTACAAACGGTATATGAAAAACAGCCTGTTTAGGTTTAGGATTATAATGAGAATTTAGGATTAAATTAGTGTTTAAATGAAGGATTAGGTAGTGAATCGAGTTCTTACATGTGTGCTATTCAAGACGTATGTGTCCCTTCACTGAGTCATCGCCTCACCTGTAAGAGCTGTGACTGAGGGATTGAGCCATCAGACTCCTGACACCAAGCCACCATCTGCTCTGGAAAAAAGTTCTGGATGGAAAAACACACAGAGAACGACAATGAGTGAGAGAGAAAGAAAGAGAGAGAGAGGCACTAGAAACCACTTAGTGCATATGCGAGCTTAGAGTGGGGTAGTGTTTCTCTATGCAGAATACATCTCTCTTTCTCTGTGTGTGTGTGTGTGTCTGATGAGCACAAGGACTCAGAGACAAAGTGGTGGGGGCGAGAGAGGTAGATAAAGAGAGAGAGAGAGAGAGAGAGAGAGAGAGAGAGAGAGAGAGAGAGAGAGAGAGAGAGAGAGAGAGAGAGAGGGCACTCCAGCCTGGGAGTAGATGCAGTATGATCTCACCCGCTGATGTAATCCCCTTTAGCCAGCAGCGCTACTCTTAGCGTGATTGACAGGCCGCGGCCAGCACTCTGGTGTTTTACTGTGCTCATTACCACAGAGCTGAGGTCACCTGCTGGCTCTGACACACACCTAAATCACCACGGCAATAATGTCACCGTATACCCGGCCAGCACGCAACAGCAGAGCCCCATGCTGAGTCCACATCAGCAGCAAAAGATGCCACGCAAAGCGGCTGTCAGAGGCAGGTCTGTGTCCTTAAAATGATGAATAGCTTTACATTTTAGCTTGCGCCCCATGCAGACTTTGAATGAGTGCAGAAAGTAGAATGAGCTTCAGCTTCGACATCACCAGGAAGAAGACAGTAATGGGTAAAGCCACCAAACATACTCAGAGATTGCATTGTGTATAAAATTAGACTGATATGGGATAAGAGAAAAATTGTATTGTATTAATCGCAGAATTGGTCGGTATACTACAATTCATGGTTTCAGCCATGCTAGCATCGTGGCTCTTAGGAATGTCGGTAAGTCTGTCTACAACTTTGGACCAGACTGAAGAAACAAAAAACTATTGGATGGATTGCCATGAAATTTGGTACAAACTGAATATAAAGATGGACGACATGACGACTTCCCAAAAGTGAAGCCAAAACATATCAATCTCCCCCTGGTGGCTGGCTGCAGTATAGGTCATAAGTCCCGCCCCCTCCATGTGAGCGGATGGGACATGGGACAAACCAAAAAATCAAGGTGCATGTCAAATAAACTTTTCCCAAAGATGGTTTTACTGTCATTTTATGTAGTTCTTATCAGGCTGATGTATGTTCAAGTGTTCATTTTTCTGATAAGTTTGGTTTTAATTAGTTATTTGATGCTATAAAAAGGGGGGTGAGACATTGTGATTGACAGCTGTGATTGACAGTAGTCGCGCAGGCGGAGGATCAGGAATTGTACGATACAGGAGATGTAACTTTAACTTTCAATAACCGCAACGAGTCTGTGTAATAGAACATGTGATCATAAATGTAGTTATAGAGATATTATGCTTAGGTGTTGTTGTCTTTCTAGCCAAACAGCTACTGTGGGTGCTAATGTAGCAGCTAGGTGGCTCACGCTAACAAGCTGCGGCCATGCTTAGCTCATGATTGGCTTGGGCAGGTGTGTACCTGTATTGAGGTGTGGACCTCAATACAGACACATCGAGGGAACCAGTGCGATGCGAACTTCTGGGTTGGGCTTCAAAAATACGTCGTCATCCAGGCAGCACTTTATTACTTGCCAAACTAATGACATTGCCACTGCCAATGAACTAAGTTAGCATTGCCATTTATTGTCATTCATGATGTTACATGATGCCATTAGCATACTTGCCAACCTTGAGCCCTCAAAAATAGGGAGGATTTCTAAACCAAAGTGGGAGTCTGGGGGGAGAAAATCGGGAGAAATAGGGAAGAATTGTGACGCTGGGAGGGAATCAGGAGAGGGCATTGAAAAACAGGACTCTACCAGGAAAAGTAAAGAAGTATGGCATTAGAAAAATTAAATCATAAAATACTCTGCTCGAAACGCCGAGTCATTTTTTTGCTAAAAGCAACCAAATGTAAAGGTTTTGGATGTCAGCATGAAGTCTTTGCTTTTCAGCAACTCCAATCCAAAAATATAACGGCTAGAAAATCGTCTGAGCCCCAGCTGTGTGTGTGGGTGTGTGGGGATGCATGCTAAACCGAAGCCAAAGCAGCAGAAATGACTTTTTAGGGATGCAAGAGACTCACCAGGGGGTTCCTGAAGAATTCATATTTGGCATAGTTCTTCCTGAAGAGGAATTTACTGTCGCTGCTCATGGAGGCTTGAACCTGAACCACCAGCTCGTGGTCCTCCAGACATCTCTCTGTATGAAGACACAGAAGGACAGTGTTAGTCACCTCAACTGGCATATGCTGTCCTCAGGGATGTAACTGGAGAGCAAACACAGATTTTAAAATCAGTGTACACTGCTTTAGGGCTCATTTGGTAAAAATCATTCACTCAACCACGAAAGCATTTTAACGATCTAATTGACACTCTAACTATAGTTTCGCTGTTCATTGCTCTCTCTTTTTTTTAGGGTTGATCTGCAGCAGAACAAGCATCTCTTTTGCATGCATTCTCTCTCTCTCTCTCTCTCTCTCTTCACGTTTCTCTTCTCTTTTTAACATTGAAAGCATATTCTGAGATGTCCTTGTCACCAGAGGACCTTGTTTACTGTAAACTGCTTTGAACCGTGTCCTCTAGCAGCAGGAAACACAACAACCTTTTGACGTGCTGGAACATTACCTAGTACTTCTTTTTAAAAATCTGGATATTTTTCAGTGGAAGTTGGTATAAATGGGAAACAGAGAAAATAGACTTTACTATCCTTTCTTAGTCTCATAAAGCTCTATGATGTGAATTCATAGTAAACGTCATAGGTAGCGCAAAGACTGTGTATAAGAAGTGGACGTAGTCACCGTGACGTCACCCATTGGTTTGTGAACTGCAATTTTGAAGCCTCGAGTTCGGCATTTTGGCCGTCGCCATCTTGGTTTCTTGCAACCAGAAGGGAGCTAAGTACAACGAACTCTGAATACGATGTTTTCAGGCGACCAAACAAGTTCTAATTATCTTTCATGAACTGAAAACACACTGTGAAAGGGTTAAAAATGTAAGTCGAAAACACGGGCAACGGCATGGTAGCGATCTGTCAATCACAAGGTAGCCACGCCCTAAAGCATACCCTGCTTTATGGTCTATTTGACTCTAAATGGGACCATAATTTACTAAATGAACATCATGCTGTATTGAAGAAGACTTGACACTAGCGATTGAGACCACAAACTCATGTTTACAATGTTTACTGAGGTAATAAATCAAGTGAGAAGTAAGCTCATTTTCTCATAGACTTCTACACAATCAGACTTCTTTTTGCAACCAGAGGAGTCGCCCCCTGCTGGCTGTTAGAAAGAATGCAAGTTTAAGGCACTTCTGCAATGGCTTCACTTTTCAGACCTGGAGGTTGCCCACTGAGTTAGCGGTGCTCGCCTTATATACTGCATGTTTGATTGAAATTAAGCACCAACACATCACCAGCCTTACTGTTATTGTATACAATGACACAGCAAGAAAAAAAAAAGCCTGTTACTAAGAGATGAGCAAGGGAGTAAGAGGTTAAATGAGGAGGGGCTGTGAAAAGAAGAAGCACTGTGAGACAGGGAGGGAGGAGGTGAAGGTGGATAGGAGACGTGGTATGAGATGGAGAGGGAGGAGGAGGAGGAGGAGGAGGTGGTGGTGAGGGCATTGCAGGAAGATGATGTCATGTATTTAGGCTGATTGCTGAGAGCAGCGAAGCCATAAGCAAAGTACAAGCCACAGACAAACACACAACCACACATTAAGAGCTCACACAGGCCTAACCTGCTCACTGTGCACCACAGAGGCACAATTACTTTCTCTATGTGTGTGTGTGTGTGCGTGTTCTCCTCTTTCTTGGAGTTGAGGGCATATGATCTCAGAGTGAGGCCGCTTAGAAATAGATAGTGACAGGATGTTCCCGTTCTGAAC